>PVJX010034586.1:0-18845 GCA_004027295.1 Dolichotis patagonum | reverse complement strand
CCCCCCCCCCCCCCGCCATGGTCTGCGATGGCACTGACTCACGGAAAAAGGCTGGGGTCTGGCTGTCCCCTTACCAGCTGAGGCCTATACATGGTGTGGTTGGCAGGCTTGCTTCTTGGTCAGGCCTTATTCTTTCTCCCTGCAGTTTGCAAATGGCTGAAACTTTTGAGTGCTTACAGGACATTTAAAAAATTTCAGATTTTTGGTAAGTATGTTGTCACATGCCTGTAATCCTAGCAGGGAAGGAGGCTGAGCCAGGAGGGTCTCCATGTTTTCAAGACCAGGTTGGTCTACATAGTGACTTCAAGGCCAACCTAAACTATATAGTAAGACCTGTCACAAAAAGCCAAAAGAAATTTTTTTCATATTTCAAAACAATTTAGAGTTTTTATTTTTGGATTAAGAATTCTTAATTGGCAATGTCTATATAAATATGCCAAAATTCAAAAATTGCTGAAATCTGAAACACTGTGTTTCCAGGCATTTTGGATAAAGAATACTGAACTTATATTCAACCTTAATATGCCAAATTATTTTGTATAGTGAGTATACCAATGTACATCTTTCTGAATAAAGTCTTAAGAGTTCATTTATTAAATCAATGTCAACACAGGACATCTTCAGATTACTCATATTTGACAGTCTAAAAACAGAGTATTTAATATGAGTCATAATTTGTATTTTTCTGATTGATAAAGAGTTTGAATATATTTTTATATATTTCATGGCTATTTTTTGCAAGGAATAAAATAAAAGAAATCCTGTACATTTTTTAATGCAGTGATATTTGTTGTCTTTCTGCTTTTCAGATATTTATAACTTCTTGATAGCGAAATTTGTGGCTTTTGTGTATTAAAATACCTATTAAAATTTGTTGCTTGGTTTTTATTCTTTTGCTTGTAAAAATATAATGTAGCAGAATTTATAAACCTCTTTTTATGGTTAGCCTTTATGTATCTTACTTTAAGACATTCTTCTGTACCTCAGTGTCTAGACATCCTGTTAAAAATTTTAAAATTATCCTTTTACATTTAAATATCCAATCAAATGGGAACCAACTATAGGTGTAGTTTTTGTTAGTTCCTTTTCCATTAGGACAGACTTTTCTGTTTCTATTTGGGCTTTCCTGAACCACATATCGAGTAATTGTTTTCCTCTTAAAATTTACAGTGTGACATAATCAAATTTCTCTATGCATTTGAGTCTCCATATCATCCCTTCATCTTATGAGTGCATGATTTTTATTTAATTCTCCACCAATTCCACCATTTTCATTCTTAATATTCAATAATAAATCCTACCAACTGGTGCAGAATGTACCCTATCTTATATTCTTAAAGCGCATTTTGAGTATTTTAAGACTTTGACTCATCCAATAAATGTTTTGGAAGCAGCATATCAATTCCTTTTACGGCATTAATGGTTCATTTATTTCTTTTAAAAAATCATGTATTTATTTAAGTAGGACTCTTTAAATATCTTCCAATAATATATATTTTTTTGATATATTGCATATTTAAAGATCGTGTGTCTGGCTATGTAAAAAATACCTTAACTTTTTCTGGTTGGATATTTGCTAGCTATATCTTCTCCAGTTTTCTAATGTGCTAGAGTTTTTTTTCTTTCCTTGGAATCAACATATACTTATGTTTTTAAATTATTGAGGATAATGGCCTTTTAAAAATTGGAAACATTTACATTGTAGTTACTATTATATAAATACAGACACACACACACACACACACACACACACACACACACACAGAGTCTGTTTCTGTATATTGCATTTTGTTTTGTGCTTTCTCAACTTTTCCTTGACTTTTTTCTAGTTTTATTAAGGGTTTATTTTTTTAAAATCTTACTTCCCTTTGCATTTTAAAAATTATATGTACTACTCTATCATTTTTTAAGTTGTACTGGTTTTTTACTAAGAATACTTAAGTTAACTTTATCTAAAGCTTTATCTTAAACAAATTTTATTTAGATTATTTTAACTTTGTTCAGCTTCCCCTTAACTTACAAAGTGTTCCGGTTCATTATTTTATTTGTGTCATTTTGTAAGCCCTGAATGTTAGACACTTTTATATTTAATATTTATTCAAGTTTGTGTCCATGTGTACAAACTTTTCATAATTTTTAAAATCTTAAATCCTAGACTTTTGAGATTGTTTTCCTTTTTATTTTTTCCCCTGAATAGTACCCTTTAGATTTTTATTTAGTGAAGTGGTGGTAAATTATCTGTTTTGATGTTTTTAGAAATACCTTAGATACATTCTGATTGTGAAAATCTAGCTTTCTAGGAACCAATTCCAGTTATTTTCTGAGTATTTGAAATATATTCTTACTCTGTCTTCTGGCATTTGCTGTTGTGAATTACAGTCTATTTAGTTGTAGATACTTAGGTGATCTTTTTTTGACTTTTTTAAAATGAGGTCCTCTCTTAGTCTTGGATGTAATACAGTTTCATTAAACTTGATTTATTCTGCTTAGCTATATTATGAATCCTCAATTGATTATCTTCCAGCAGTTCTGGAAACTTCCATATATGTTTCATTTTTTCTTCAAATTTTGTCATTTAACTTAATCTACTCTTACCTTGGGTCCTTAATTAGATATATATTGACTTCTCATTCTGGCATCTGTACCTTTTTTTTTCCTTTTTTACTCTTCGTCCTTCATTCAGGCAGTCTAACTTCTGTTTTACCTTCTCTGTTTTTGACTATATGTAATTTGGTCTTTCATTCACCCTTCTCATTTTCCATTTTAATATATAAGTTCAAATTTAAAAGGTAATATTACCAGTAGATCTTATTCAACCTGTTCATGTTGTTTACTCTTTAAAAATATTTGTTCATATTTATAATTGAATGTGATGTTTCCTTAAACATTTTATATGAAATAATTTTATATTTTGTTTGTGAAAATACAATTATTTAAAATACTTGATAGCCAAATGTGTCAGTTTGCTGACTCTTTTGCTGACTTGTATGTATGTTTGATGATCTTTGACTGTGAGCTTACATTTACTTAATGGTAAGTGGATTAATTTTAGTTAAATCTGGACATAGCAGCTCAGCAAATGTATGCTTTCCTTCTGGGAGATTTTCATTTCTTATTGCAATTGAAATCATGTTCATAATTGGGATACCTGACTTAATGCAGAAGAGTCACGATCTACCTTTGCTTTAAAGCTTCCTCTAGCCATTTCTAGATGGCTAGATGGCGAGATTTGGCCAAATGATTAAATGGCCAAATCTCTGCCATTTCTGGATTATGTTCCATTTATCAGTATCTGCCCTTAGAATATCTTCTAACTTTAGTATTCATTGCTTACCACTTGAGATTTAGCTCAGTGTGCATGTGTGTGTGTGTGTGTGTGTGTGTGTGTGCCTGTCTGTATTTGAGGGGGAGACAGGATATGTGTGTCAAGTTTCAGAGATAAAGATTTAATAGTTTCTGTAAATCATGTACCTAATTATTATACGAGGAAATTCCTTAGAAACTGATTTTCCACAATTGTGAAAATAGATGCCTGGTGCTCTAATTTGATAGCAAACTGAATTCTCTCTATCCTACAAACTATTCTCTGGCTTTGTTAGGTATATTTTATGGATTAATCATTTAATAATCTATTAAATATATTTATTACATTATCTATACTTTCTTCACATCTTTAGGCCTAAAGTGAAGTAAACAAACTTTCACTGAAGATTGCTGTTCTTACTGTTTTTAAATTGTTTAATATTAGACGTGCTGGGCTGTTCCTGTAGGAAGTAGGTGGTCTCCTAATAATCTCCATTTATGTTTCTGTAGTTTCCATCCACCATTAGGCACACAAATTATCGTGACATTTAGGAGCACAGACTGTGAAGGTGAAAGCATTACTATTTATCCATTATTCAAGAGTAATGATAATGGTGACAGCTAAGATACCTTTGTACTTCCTGTGTCTCATACACCATATGACAGACAGTTCCACATGACTTAATGTACTTAATCTTCACAATAAACCTGAAGTAAGTTGAGGTGTCATTTCAATTTTATAGTTGAGGATAACTAATTTCCCCTATATGAATGAAAGTGTTAATATCTTATTTTCTCATCTAAAATATATTAAAAAATGAACCAAGAAAGTCTACTAATGACAAGCACAAAATGCTAGCAACAGTGACTAGATTTCTTGCTGTATCTCCTTTTGTAGGTATTGTTGCCTGCATCCCTAAGCATGTTTTACAAAATATGTTGAAAATATGTTTTCCATTCTTTAAGACGCCAGCCTGGGTGACTCTCACACTTCAGACGGAGAACCTGAGTCATAGCCGAGCCTTGTTCTTTTCTCTCTAGGAAAACGTGTAGAGAATCCTGAAGCAGCTTGAATAAATCTAGTCACAAACTGTCAACCAGCAACTTGGTACCGTAAGATACCAGTCACTTCAACTTTTGTTGGTGTCACCCATTTATGGCGATATTTGAGTCTGGTCTCTGACCATATGCAATACATAGTCTTGTAATCTTATGTGACAGAAACGTTCAGTTTATATAGAATGTCATTACATTTAAGCGTGAAATATAAAGTTTGAGGGATAATGGATTCAATACTGTGTTCCAAATATCTACACAGCTTTGAAGACAAATATATTGAAAGTGAGCCACTTGGCAGATTAAAAATACCAGTGAAAGAAAGCATGGGGATAGCAGAATATCCATGAAAGAAATGCATTTACCTTAAAGTTAGGACAATAGAGAAATATACAATAAAATGAAATTTGACTAAGAAAATACACATGTAAGCATGAATTTTAAAATCTTAAGGAAAACAGGAATTCTCTCATTCTCCAGAGACTTTTACAGGTTTTTGCCTTGTGTAGTGTTAGTCTTTCAGTCTTTTTTTAAAGAAAAATTCTCCCTCATTTCTTTCGTTCCTTGCTCATAGTCTTGATTTTAACTAAGAAAATGCTCTTGGTGGGGAGGTGGTGGTGGTGGGGTTGGTTAGGGACAGTGGGGCAATGTACCCAAGTAAGACCTTTCGGCAAGAAGTTCAGAAAGACGAAAAATCATTTCTTCTTTGGCTAAGATACTTGTCTTTTACTTTTCTCCAGCCATTTTAGATTCCTTAATTTAACTTTTATTTCTCCTAGTACACAACAAAGCAGTCTAATTATTAGGAAATCTACTGTAAATGCTAAGAATGTGTTCATGTTTTTAACTTTTATGCATAATAGAATACCTAGGAGAGGTTAATTAGCACTTGCTAGTGTGAGTCTATTCTGCATTCAGAAGTTTCTAAATGCAAAAGCTGTACAGTAAGAAACTGACTTCTTGTGTATCATTTACATGAAATGCACTGGCTTTTGTGAAAGGAGTTGTGACAGGAGGGCAGATAAGTGTACACCTGAATATTGACAGATGCATTAGCAAAAACCATGATATTATATTAGGTTAAAAACTAAGTGAAAAGTTAAATTGATTGATGATAGAATATATCTTGTTGTAATACATATTTATTTTCATTTTCTTATTCTCTGTTATATTTTTAGATGACCCTATCGACTAATTTTTGCTGTCTTTGCTGTCCAGCCAGTTTATACTACCTTCACCTTTCAATGGCATATTTCAACTGCATATTATTTTTTTATACAGAGTAAAAAGATCCTAATATATTCTAACATATACATTGCTGAAATAGTTACATGATTATACAGGGTTTGCAGTAATTATATCATAATTGTGTATTATTTAGCATATATCAAATGACAGATACCATCCTAAACACTTAACATACTCTGTTTCTTAATTATCATGTGATCATTGACATTTCTGTGATTTTTCAAGCTTCAAAAGTTAAGGGAACCTCCTAAATTTATAGCAGTCTGTACTATCATATTCTCTTAGTTTTCTAATACTAGTATATAATTCATTGCCTTTCGTACTAGATCAATTCTTTTATTTTTATTGTATTTTAAAAAATTATTTGCTCACCCTATTATTTTGTCAAGTAAAAGAATCCAAGGATTCACTAAAAGAACTTGAGTGAAGAAAAGTCAATCCATTCTTTGTTCATTCACCTTAAAATTGTCTAACTCTACATCTGTGCCCAAGTAGTAATGGCAGTGGTTAAATGCTTTAAAATTTAATTCTCCTTCTTTTTTAAAAATTTAGTTTTTACTTTATGCTTTTGGTGGTATTTTCCATTTTGAGTAAACTCAGATGTGGAATTTTTCAGGCTTAGCAGAATTAGGCACCCTGTGCGACCCTTTACGGAGCTGCTCTATTAGTGAAGAAAATGGACTCAGTGCTGCCTTTACTATCGCCCATGAGCTTGGGCACGTGTGAGTACCTTCCATCACCTCGATGATGTGCTTTCTATTTGTCACTGGACAGACTGCACATAGTTATTCATTCAGTCGGATGAATAGCACCTTTATTTCTCCATAGAATATTAGTAATGTGATTTTCTACCCTTAAATGCTGATTGCGGCTCTTTTAACATCTATGTTAGTGCAGACAGGCTACACGGATCAACAGACTAAACAAAAACACTAGAATTTGGCAATTCGTTTCTTTCTTTTACTGTCCTGGATTGCATGACAAGCACTTCTGGCCTCTGTTCCTTGTTATGGTATGTATGAGCAGGTACTGCCTTCTACCACCATATGGGAAGGCCTGAAGGGGCTCCTGATTCTGGGGAACTCTCAAGAGTACTTTTCAAATCAACTCATCTCTTGTTTTTATAGTTCAGAGCCCCAGCTGAGGACATGCATAGGAATTTCTCATGCATTATCCTCCCCTCACTGCCTCCCGACTCCATCATTCATCCTAAAAAACGGAGATGCTTTTATCCATTCCTGCTTTGCTAAAATTTTGCTGGCTATTCTGTGCTGTGAGAGTGGAGACTATGATTTACCATAACAACTTTGGAGCTTCCGCTAAAGCTCAGCTCTACAAACTCACCCTCTGAAAAATGGTCTACATGATCTCAATGTATCCCCAATGTGTATCTGGAAGGTTCTTTGTTATCTCCTAAAAAGGAATTGAGGCTAGAGTTGCCTGTCTTAGATTGACCACATTTATTTTGCTGGTCATGCCTTCAGACGTCGTGAGTGCATTCATGCAGAGTAATTTGGAGTGGAGATAATTTTTAGTGAACTAGCGTACCTTTGGTTCCCTTTTAGCCTAGTGATAGCTCATGGCTATCAGCAAACTGTACACTCAGTTTTCTAAGTTGTTTGTGAAGTGGTGGGGTAGGATGAAGATGGAACCAATGAATTACTACAGCAACATTTGGAAAGCAGAATTTGCTGGTGATTAAAGTTGCTGACTGGAAGTCTGTTTTTGCAGAAAGTGCTATGTTAGATGTCTATTTCTTTACTGAGAAACCCTAGGTTACTTTAGATTATTGGTAAGTAGTTTAATAAATAAAGTAACTTAAATAACAAATTTCAAGAGGTAAAAACTTGAATTAGATGATTTCTGCACTTCTTCTTAACTTGAGTTTATGCTTGAGTCTGCAAATATAGAAAGGGTCTGTTGTTGACTTGATAGTTACATAATATCTTTGCTTTTGTTCTAATGATTTGCTTGCCCTTTGAGAAATTTTTTTATTGTTTCCAGTTCTACTGATCAACACTGATTCACTATAGAGCAGAGGCAGTATTTAGGTTATTTCATAGAAAATAGATGGGTGTTATAGTGTGATAAAGAGTTCATGAACAAAGGAGTCTTTTAGATCCTTTAGCAATAGTGAATGGCCTAGAACATAATGTAATATCACCTTACTTAGTATGTCCACATATCTCTCCTTGGGATATCTGTGTTGAAACTTCCAGTCACTTTTATGTGAATCCTATGCCCATATTGTGGGGAGGCGAGCCATATTCTAAATATGCTGATTGTTTAGAATCGCATGCTAGATCAACAGAGCATGTTGGTGACTGACCAAAGGCATAACTTTGTGTTATTTACTTTTAAGCATGAACTTATGTTTGTATGTGTGCCTTATGGAGAGTTCTAGTATACAAGAGGTGATATAACCAGATTTATCTATATTTTACATTCTGCTGTAGTATACATATAAGAAATATATTAATTTTATATACATTTTTATAGCTTTCTTAAATGTTTATTTTTACTTTTAGATTTAATGTTCCACATGATGATAGTTTTAAGTGTAAAGAAGCTGGAAATAAACATCAGTATCATGTAATGGCCCCGACTTTAAATTATGATTCAAGTCCTTGGACCTGGTCAAAATGTAGCCAGAAATATATCACTGAATTCCTAGAGTAAGTCTGAATTTATATTGCTTACATTGAATAACTGAACAGTTATTTGACTCTAAATTTGTAGTTTGTTTTATTAAAGTGACTCAGTTTGTTTGCTTTTTAATCATGCAGATATAAGCCTATTTTTAATTGTACAAACAGAAATTTCAAAACAACAAAAATGATGTATGTGTATATTATTTTACCTCTTTACCAAAAAACAAAAAGAAAAGTGTTTTTATTGCAGTCGGACCTATGTCTCTTTTAAAAAACACTTTGGATCCTTTCTTGTGATGCAGATTCTGTTTTGAAGAGACTTAATGGCAGTCACTACTTCTGTATGTGTTTTTGAATTTTTCAGAAGTTACTGGGTAATATTTTGAGATGCGATTGAGTGCTTCAAGTCAGTGGTATTCTTGAAGTCAAACAATTAGCTGTCAAAAACCACAGAGATGTGGGGTCCCTAGTTTTCCATTCTCTTTTGGAAGCTCTTCTAATATCTGATTAGAGGAGGCAGACCTAGGTTTTTATTTTCCCCTCTCATTTCTTGATCTGTCTGATTCCCAATTTCTTTTCTCAAATGCTGTCTTTACAATAGTCACCGAAATATCCAAAAGGGAAGCCAGAACACCTTTTTGCATAAACACAATACTATTTCATGTCTTCTACTGTATATTTTGATTACAGTTTACAACATTAGTATTTCCTAGTTATTTCTGTCTTGCTGAAAGGGATGGGAATAAGTAAAACTGCGTTGTTTATAATTATGACCTGTAATTATCACCACTGGTGAAAATTTATCCTTCTCAGGGAATTTGATTTAAAATCATTGCATGCAGTTGCTGATTTGTATGCGATGGCATATAACTATGATCAGTGGTTCATTTTATGTATTGATGAAAATTTCACATAATGTGCTTATTTTTGAAAGGGGGAACATTTTGATTCTCTTTGATAGAGATTTTAAATATTCCATATTCATCTTATTGAAAAAAATTATGTCCTTTTAGCTAATAAAAGTTTCCAAAATTATTTCTTTTGATTATTACAGTGGAATAAGTTGTTGACTTTAACCCATTAAGAATAGCTCAACATTTTCATAGTTTTTTGTAGATTTAACATTTTGTGAAAAAATAGGAGCAATGTATTTATATCCCATGCTATTTAGCACTTTTCTATTATTTTAATATATCATGGACAGCCAAGTGTCACTTAATGACAGATACACAGGACAGATAAATGTGTCCTTGTGTGTACCTGTTGTTTTTGTGAGACCATAGCATGTATTTGCACAAACCTAAATAATATCGGTCAGTTATTTGATGTGGCCTCTTGATGCAATTGAGAGATACAGTACACATGACATACATGAAGTTGCTGCATATATTTGGGTGGGCATACAGTTCGAGAGTAAAATTCTTATAAGTAGGAAGTACATTCTAAAATAATGATAAAAATACAGTATTAAATGCGTAATTCAGTAACAGTCATTTATTATCAAGTATTTTACACTTGACATAATTATGTGCAATACGCTTTTATACTGTTGTCAGTGTAGTAGGTTCGTTTTCAGCAGCCTCACTACAAACCTGGGTGGCAGGGTGCACTGTAGCATTATGCCATACAGTGTCAGTAGGCAAGCAGGAGTTTTTCAGGTCTGTATAATCTCACAGGCTACCATCTCACTTGTGTTTCATTATTGGCCTAAAAATCTCTACATGGCAAATAACTGTATTCTAATAACAATTTGCTAGATAAATACTACCGCTGTCAGTTCACTGATGAGGAAAATTAAACTCAGGGTGATTCAATAATTTGTTAATACTTGCACATCAAATGTCAGGATCAAAATGTTAGCTGCCAAAGCCAATGATCTTGACTCTGCTTTGTGTCCTGCAGAAACTTTCTGAACTGAAGACAGCATGAAACTTTTTGAAATTTCCTTTTTTTGGGGAGTTTGTAACTGGCAATATACTTTCTCAAGTTATTTAAAAACTTGTTTTTATTTTTACAGCATTTTGACACTTTGTACATTACATTTGAGGCATTACTATCAGATAGCAAAGTAGACCAAAATTTTAATATAAATTGTATTCTTATGAATTTATGTATTACGCACACATGTGTGTGTTGCATATATGAGGCAAGTGCTGTATTACACAACACCCTCCAACCTATTTTTTTATATTGCATGGTCTAGTTAGTTGTGGGGATCAAATACAAACAAGCACAGTAAAAAGTCCTTTAAACTATGAGGTTGTCATTGTGCATAGGAACATTGCTATAATGATGTTAATATGAATTGATTTTTAAATTGTGGGAAAATAATGCATATTCTCTTTTAAAGGAAAGAACTGTAGTAAATGTGGGCGAGCATGCTAGTCTGAAGTACCTTCACATGTATTCAGAGCATTTGTTTTCGTTGGCACAGCACTGGTCATGGAGAGTGCCTTCTCGACAAGCCAAATGGAAGAATATACGACCTGTCTTCACAACTTCCTGGCCTAATGTATGATGTAAACAAACAGTGTGAACTTATGTTTGGCCCTGGGTCACAAGTATGTCCTTATTTGGTAAGAAAAATTTTAACTTTTTGTTTAAAATTACCGTAAAGTTGTAGTTAAAATGCATAATTCATCTCCTACATGGCTGACTAGAGGAGGAGTCGTGTCAGAGGTACTCAAAGAGGAGTCACTGAAGCCACAGGTACCCTGTAGTGGGGGAGACACTTATACCCTAAAATAGAAAATTGTTTGGAAAGACCACACATATAGATCAAACCAAATATATTTACCACTAAAAAGGGAAAGTGGGGGCTGGGGATTTAGCTCGGTGGCATAAGCGCCTGCCTCACAAATGAGAGGTTGTGAGTTCGATCCCCTGTGCTAACAACAACAAAAAAGGAAAGTGGCACCACCATAGCTGGCCTGTACTGCCTCAGGCCCAATGCCTCTGGGGAGCAGCCATGGGGAGCACATTCTGTGCTGCCTGGGGGAACAAATGAGTGCTGCAGCTGGGGCTGTGGGAAGCCTGCTTTGGGAAGGCAGCTTCCTGGCGGCACCTTATCAGCACTTATTGCTGGCAAGGGACCTCCCCTCCTTTCTGGGACGAGGGGATAAATAAGCGAATAGGGCCTTTGTCTTACCTGGGTGCCTACTACTCCCGTGGGTCCCTGCTGGCATGCACATGTGCCCCCTGACTCCGTTATCACACTTCGAAGTGGAGAAGAGTCCTGAAACCAAGCCCAAGGACAGGACTGGCTTCCTGGTGGCTGCAGGGGAGAATTCTTGAGACTGGGTTAGCCTGGATTTTGAGTGCAAAGGAAAAGAGGGGAAATTGGTGGGCTATGTACAATCAGACAGCAACTAAGACAAGAAGGGAACTGTATGAACCTTGAGCTTCGTTGTGTAGTGGTTATGTGGGAATCCTGTCCACGCTGTCTTTGATCTGGGCGCCCGCTGCATTTTTGTTCTTGATGTCTGTGCTTTGATTTGGTTGTTTCTTTTCTTTCTCTCTTCTAGTCTATTTTGTTTCTTCAACTCAGGCTTCTGTAGCAGTACTATTTTCTTACTTTTTACTTGTTTTTCTGACTTTTTGAATTCTTCTTTCAAATTTCTTTCCTGTGTTCTGCCCTCTCTTACTCCTATCTTCTGCCATATTAATCAATTTTTGCCCTCTATTCTGTTCTTTCCCTTTTTATCTTACCTTGGCCCCTTGCCTTCCCTTCCCTCTTCTCCACTTTATAGGAACACAAATATATCAATAAGTTCTGACAACCTTGTAGTTTTTCCAAAATACACCTCTCTCTTCCTACGTCCCATTCTCACCCTAATGTCGTCTTAAAACACTCAACATCATTCTAACCAAGAGAACTTCAACAGAACTTGACCCTTTATCTAATATTTTATCTATTATTTCTTCTATCTACCTCACCTCCTACTGATCTATACTCCTGTTTCACCCATTCCACCATCTTCTTTCCTTCCTTTCTCCTCCACATTGCCGACTAACTGCTAATAATAGTAAAGTATAGACTGAAAGTATATTGATAAAAGATAAAAATATAAATGCAAATTTTTCACATGTAAGTGATAGATATATGGTTGAATCTGTTGATGCTATTATTATCAGTAGTAATTCTTTCCTCAAAACACAGTGACAAGGTCTATCCACTAAAATCAAATAGTTGAAGAAGGAGTAAACTTTCTCTGCAGGTAAATAAAGCTGGAAACATATCACTGGAAGTCAGTGTCTGAAACTACAGTCTGTCCTAACCTTACTGGATCTCAGCCCTCAGCATCAAAAACAAATGAATGCAAACCACATCTATCTATATCTAAATCTGTATCCACATCCACAAATACATACATGCATATATACGAACATGAATACGGGAAAACAAGGCAACAACAGGCTTCCAAGCTTTCTCAGTGTTTCTTAGGTAGATCCAGGGTAACTAATGGAGAGAAAAGCAAGCACCAGGTAGTAGAGCATTACAAACTGATTAAAGAAGAGGTAAAAACAACAACAACAACAACAAAACACTGGCAAGTTCAAAGGGAACACGATCCAAAAGCTCATGGAGCTATCGTACAAAATGACCAATGTAGATATGGGAGAAATAAATAAAAACATGGTTCACAAAAATAGTTCAAATGATAAATTTACCAGAGATGTAGGCTCCATGAAAACATATCAAGCAGAAATACCAGAAATTTTAAAAATGTATAGAATTTATAAATCACAGAAATAACCAGTAGAAAGACAGTGTTTTGACAATCAAGGACATTATGTTAAATTGTGATGAATTACGCAGAGAAGCCTTAAAAACAATAGAACAAGAAAAATTCTTCCAACAACTACTAGACAATGCCAAGAAGACCAACTTTCAGCAAACTGAGTTTAGAGAGAAGCTAGAAGACAGCACATACATGGTAAAAAAAAAATCTATTTGCAGCAATTAGAAAATTTTCCAAGTATGAGGAAAGATTTCAACATGCAGATAAGCAAGAGTAAAGAAACACAAATCAACTATAGTGACAAAAGAATCTCTTTATGACCTTTTAGTAAACATTTTGGATGTCCAACAAAAAGACTGGATTTTCAAAGCTGTCAAAAGAAAGCAAAAATTAAATAAAAGGTAAAGCTTTTAGGATTATGGTAGATTTCTTAACACAAACTTTAAAGGTGAGGAGAGCCTGTAAAGACTTATTTCTAACCTGAAGGCAAACAATTTCCTACCCAAAGTAACACATCCTACAAAACTTTCCTTTAAAATAGAGGGGAAAAAAGAAAGTCATTCATGAAAAGGAAGAAGGTAAGACATACATGACTATGAAATAGCTAGCACTCCAGAAAATACTTAAAAATATACTAGACAGAGACAATGAAGCCAAAAATTTGGGTAAAATGAATACATTAAGCCAGGCAAATACATTAAAAAGAAAAATAAAAGAGTCATCAAGAGAAAAAAAATGAAATGTCAAGTATAAACTAACACCTTTCAGTAATAACTGTCAATGTTAATGGTCTCAGTTCACCTCTTAAAACACATAGATTGGCAGACTGGATCAAAAAACTAAACCAAACCAAACAAAAACAAAAATACAGCAGTCTGAAAACAATTTTGAAATGTGCCACTTATACTGATTTGTTTTGATTGGCTTTCTTCTGTTTTATTTTGCTTGGTTTTATTCTCTTCAAAAACAACAACAGTCTGTGGCATTCAAGAAGTTCATCTGATTGAAAGAAATAGTCACAGAATAAAAATTAAGGAATGGGAAACAACATTTCACAAACTAGGGCCCCTGAAACAATCAGGGGTAGCAATTTTACTCTCAGACAAAGTAAACTTCAAGCCAAAGATGATCAGAAGAGGCAAATATGGTCAATACATACTGCTTAAGGGAAAAATCCAACAGGAAGAGATAACATTTGTGAATATATATATACTCTGAATGCTAGAGCACCTATCTTCATGAAACACATACTGTGAGACATAAAAGATTAAATAAATACCAACACTATTATAGCAAATAATATTATAGCAAATAACCTCAATATCCCACTTTTACAGAAAGAAAGATCAACTAAAAGAAATCAACAAAGAACACAACTGAACCACACATTTGAACAAAGGGATTAATATACAATAATTATCAAGCACTACAGAATACACAACCCAACTGCAACACATTCTCAGCAATGTGCGGAACTTTCTCCAGAACAGGTCACACACTGGTCCACAAAATATTCTTAAAAACATGCAAAAGAATTGAAGTCACCCCATATTTACCATCAGACCATAACATATTAAAGCTAGAAATCAATTTCAGATAAGACTGTGGAAAGCTACAAACACCTGGAAACTTACACACTCAGTGAGTCACAAAATATCAAGGGGTTTTTTTTCAAGCTGCATTAATGTGAGTTTTTTTTCTCTTTTGATAGGTCTGACTAATGGTTTATCTATTTTTATTCCTTCAAAGAAGCAACTTTTCAACTTGTTGATAATTCCTATTTTTTAAGTCACAATTCCATTAATTTCAGCTATGGTTTTTATGATTTCCCTCCTTAAATTCAGTTTGGGTTTGGATTATTGTTTTTCTAATATCTGTTTTATTTGGTTTTTTGTTGTTCAGGTATATTGAAGTTTGTCATTACGTTATTTATTTTCATTTGCTCTGTTTTTCTGACGTAAGCATTGATGCAGCAACAATCCAAATGCAGACAATTTAAGGAAGGAAGTCATAATGATCAGAGCAGAAATTAATGAAATTTGTATTCAAAGTATCAACAAGTTGAAAAGCTGGTTCTTTGAAAGAGAAAAAAATAGATAAATCATTAGTCATGCATAACAAAAAAAAAGGAAGAAAAGAAAAGAATAAAGAAAAGAAAAAAGCTCACATTAATGCATTTCAATAGAAAAAGTCAAAATCACTTCAACCAGTGGAAGATAAAACAGGTAAAACTCTTGAAGTCATTGAAGTAGGCAAGAACTCAACAGAACTCCAAATGCACAAGAAATAACAAGACTCAGCAAGTGGTATTACATCAAACTAAAAAGCTTCTATTAATGAAGAAAACAATCATTAGAATGAAGAGATAACCTGTACAATATGGAAAATATTTACTATCTATTCCTCAGAGGACTAATATCTACAATATATAAAGAATTCACAAAAAACTAGACCCCTCCAATAAATGACCCAATTAAAAATGGCAACTGAGATGAACAGACACTTCTCAGAAGTACAGATGATAAATAAATGTGAAAAAATGTGCAGCATCTCTGGCCATTAGAGAAATGCAAAATAAAGAACACTAAGATTTTATCTTATGGCAGAAAGAATGGCAATTATCAAGAAATTAAGTAAGAGCAAATGCTGGCATGATTGTGGGTAGAAATGCACCTTATCACATTGCTAGTTTAAATGTAAACTAGTACAAGCATTATGAAAATCAGTATGGAGATTTCTCAAAAAATTAAAAGTAGAAATTCTGTTTGATCCAAATATTCACCTACTAGTTGTTTCTCCAAAAGAGCTAAAGACATTGTATTACAGAGATACAAACTGAGCAATGTTTATAGCAGCACATTTCATGATAGCTAAATCTTGGAAGAGGCCTATAATGTCCAACAACAGAAGAATGGATAAAGCATATGTGATAACTATATATACTGGCATACTAATATATCCAGCTATAATGAAGAATAAATTCGAGACGTTTGTAGGAATAAAGGATACACCTTGAAAACATAATGCAAAGTGAAGGAAATTAAATGACACAAGTTTAAATACCACATAATTCTTTTTCTTTGAATAATCTAGAATACAAATAAAGAGGAAAATAAAAGGTCCATGAAAGAAAATGGAGATAGATTTTTTGCAACTAAGAAGGGGCCAAGAGTCTGAGGGCAGGGAGAAGCGGGAGAACAGGCCGTAAAACGTTTCAACGCGTCAGGTCCATGCGCCAACTGTCCTCCAGAAATATAATCTTTATACATCACAAGCATGAACTAAAATATAATAATGATGAGAATCATGATGATGTTAATAATAATTAAAGTGGGTAAAGTGGGTCTAGAGCTAGAAGGAAGGTGGATAGGGAAGGAATAGAAAATAAAAGGAGTCCAAATATGTTTGGGACATGTAGCCACTCCCTAAAGATTAAAGGTAAACATCATGTCCAAACTTGCAATTAAAAAAAAATATATATATATATAATATATATATATATATATAATTTGTATTTCACAATGCACATGTATTCTCTTGAGCAGAAGAGGAGCTAAATGTAGCTTGAAGTCTTTGAAAAATTTAGTGTTTGGTGGAAAGGGGTTAAAAATGAGAAAGTAAAACTAATTGAGTACTTTTTTGTGTCAGGTAGTGTTAGGTACTTCAGAATGATCTTTGTGTACTTCCACGGATTCCTGTGATATATTTTCACTTAGAAAACAGGGCTACAGAGCAGCTATATGACTTGAAAAGTAAAAATATTTAAATTTTTTTATTTTCGAATAATATTATTTTGGGGGTAAAAGGTACATGGTGTGCTAGTGAGTTATTTTAAAGGCCTCAGGAATCTAATATACTACATTTTCTTTTACATTGATTTGGATCCAAGAGAGTTAAATTGGGAGCATATTATTTAATTTTCATGAAGATATTACTTTGTAATTTATTTTGAGAATTTTTCCATAATTTCCACTGAATTATTTGATTGTAACATTTTTTCTGAATCTATACTCATGTTTGTATAAGTTTAGGACTTAGTTTAGAATAAATGTCTTTAAAAAAAAGACTTCAGGCCTAATTTTTCCAAGCAGAAGTGGAATACCCAGTAGGTATTCCACTTTCTCCATGACTTACACACTTAAGGTAAATTGTTTCTTGCTTTTCTAGATTGTGAAGAACATTGGAAGAGGAATGAAAACTTATTAATTCATTTAAATAATACATACAGGTTACATATCCCTAATCTGAAAATCTAAAATTGGAAGTGTCCTGGGATCTGAAAAATTCTGAAAGCTATACAAGTGAAAAATTTCATACCTGAGCACATGTGACTCAAAAACTGCCTTCAGGCTATCTATATAAGTGCATATGAGTCATAAGTGGATTTTGTGTTTATACTTGGGTCCCATCCACAAGATACCTCATTTTTCTGTGAACATTCCAAAATCTGAAAAAAGAAAACCCACAAATCTGAAGCACTTCTGTTTCTAGTCATTTCATTTAAGGGATACTCTACCTTTATTCCCAGTGTCTAGTTTGGACCTGGAACATAGTAACTGGCACAAAATAAACATTTATTGAATTTTGAATTAATGAATGTCTAGAAACAATGACTGTGGAAACATGAAACTTATGTCCACATAATAAATATTATTCCTAAATCCTTAAATTTATAATCACAAATTTTAGTAAGAACATCCACTGGAGAAGGAACCTCTGCCTTACGATTTTATTACAAAATATACATTTCTTTCTCACCCAGAGTATCTACTTGATAAACTTTGAATTTGAATTCATAAAAGGATACTGGGCATTGTTACTGTGGCCCTCTGTGGACTTCATTTCATGTGAAAATATCAGAACCCTATGTTCAAAATTTGAAAGTATACATTCTATTCACAAAATAGTAGACCCTGGTACATTAAACTGTATTTTCATGTGCATTATTCATACATTCCACCATTACATCAAAAGATGTTTTTGAAAGCCCTTTATGAATAACATTTTGCAGTTAAAGTCTTTTAGAAAAACATCTTGTAAAGAGAGAAAAAAATATGTCTGCTTAATTTGTTTTTTGCTTTTTTTTAATTTTAAAGATATAAAACCAAACAAAACAAAACAGAATAAATCTAATCAGAATGGAACAATTAAAGTGATACAGGACTTCAAAACCAGATTATAGGAAATTGGCAACGGCTACCATAATACATTCTATTATCTTCAAAATAGCTGCCCATATCATCAGACACAGTAAGATCAAACAAAACAAGACAGAATAAAACCAAACCTAAACAAAACTATGAAAACAATGCAGGAATTCAAAATAAGATAATGGGAAATTAACAGTGATTACCACCTTCCTTTCCTTTTTGGACGTTTTCTCCCCTATCACTTTCACAATATCTATAGTACATTTTGGATACCACTGGCTCTGGTTTTTATACTAGGAGATAACACAATGTTTACGTATATGAATCTAAACCATTTCACCCATAAGCATGATCTCAAGTTGCATTCTTTTACCTACAATGGCCTCAAGATGATCCTTCTTCCCATTGTATAAAATTACTGTATCTTTCTTACCCATTCTGCGGTTGATTGGCAAGCTACCTCAGCTTTTTTCTGGGTCCTCATTGCATGGAACAATTGTTTTCTCTCCTTTGACTTTCAGTGTATGAATTTCCTTTTGATTTAAATGTATTTCTTGTATATAGCATATTGACGGATCTTGTTTCTTGATCTGTTCTCTCTGTGTTTCTTTTTATTGGCGAATTGAGACCATCTACATTAATGGTTACAACTGACATGCATTGGCTCATCTCTGCCATGCTATCGTCCTGCTGTT
>PVJX010034585.1:0-18826 GCA_004027295.1 Dolichotis patagonum | reverse complement strand
CATTTTCCTAATGTGGGAATTTAGTGCTATGAATTTTCCTCTGAGGACTGCATTCACTGCTTCCAGTAATTTGTATTTGCATTTTCATTCAATAGTAGGTATTGTTTAATTTCTTCTTTAATTTCTTCTGTGAACTATGGGTTGTTTAAGAGAGTGTTATTTAATTTCCATGTGTTTATGAGGTTCTTGTGAGTTTTTTGTTGTTAATTTCCAATTTTATTGCACTATGGTCAGATAATATACATGGAATTATTTCAGTTCCTTTGCATTTACTTATGTTCTATGGGCTAATATATGATCTATTTTAGAGAATGACTCATGTGTAGCTGAGAAGAATGTGTATTCTGATGTTGCTGGGTGGAACAGTTGGTACATATCTACTAGGTTCATTTATTCACAAATTTGATTCAGTTTTGTTATTTCTTTTCCAATTTTTTTGTTTGGTTGATCTGTCTCTTTGTGACAGTGAGATGTTAAGATTCCCCATTGAAACAGTGTTATTGTTTATTTGAATTTTCATGTCTATTAAGATTTGTCTTACATAGTTGGGTGCTCTCGTATTTGGTGCAAATATATTTATGATTGTAATATCATCCTCTTCAAGTTTTACCCCAACAAGTATGTAGTGACTTTCTTTATCTCTTTTGGTCTTTGTTGGTTTGAAGTTCACATTGTCTGCAAACAGAATAGCTACTTCTGCTTTTTTTCTGTATGCCTGTTTCATGAAATATGTTTTTCTGCCTCTTTTTTTCTATTTAGAGAAAAAAAAGCAAAAAAAGAAAAAAAGAGTAGATATAATGCAAAATTTCAAAAAAATAACAGTAATAAATCATTAGTTGATAAACTGCATATTGTTATCTTAGAAGTAGCTGTTCAAGCACAAAATCAAAGCACAAAATCAAAGCACAAAAAAATGAACAGGGAATCAAACAATGACAGCACAAACTATTCTGTTTGATGAACTAACAAAAAATTAGTAGTACGGCTATTTTGCACACTTAAATATACATACAGTTATAAGTGTATACCTACAAGTTGTAATTTCCTTTCAAGCACATTCTTTCCTTTTCATTATTACAATATCTATTATACATTTTGGATTTTATTATTCTTTCAATTGTTTATTATTATTATTATGATTATTATTATTAATTTATTTTTTACACTAGAGAGGGAATACAATATTTACAAATTTGAGTTTGATTTATTTCACTTATGAGGATATTCTCAAGTTGCCTCTATTTACCTATAAAAGCCTCAAGATCATTCTTTTTTATAGCTAAGTAATATTCCATTGTATAAAAATACCACATCTTTTTCATCCATTCTGTGGTTGATGGACATTTTGGTTTTTTCCAAAGTTTAGCTATTACAAATTATGCTGTTATAAACATGAGTGCACATTTATCACTGTGACATGAGGTTTTCAATTTTTCTGGGAAAATACCCAGGAGAGGAATAGCTGGACTGAATGGAACTTCCAATCCTAGTTTTTTGAGGAATCTCCATACTGACTTCCACAGTGGCTATACCACTCTACACTCCCACCAACAGTGGAGGTGTATTTCTTTTTCCCCACAGCTTTGCCCACATTTGTTATCAGTTGATTTCTTTTATTTTTTAATTTTATTTAAAAAAGAGAGAAGTCAGAAAAGAAGAACTAAAAGCAAAAGTCATAAACAACAATGGCAAACTCAAAACAATAACAATATACGTTTTCAAAACAGAATGAAAGAAATTTAACAATAGTTGTTATATTGCTTATTGTTCTCCTTTTTGTCAAAGAAAGAAAAGAGAATTAAACAAAATAGAAAAACAGAAAGGAAGAGTAGAACAACGCCAAGTTAAAAAAAATCATGATAGAATCGCTAGTTGATACATTATTCATTGTCATCCTTAAAGTTAGTTGCCAAAGTCACAAAATCAGAGCATAAATAGTGGCTAGTCACTCAAACATTGACAGTGCAAATCCTTCTGTTCAGTGTTCCAACATAAGTTCAGTAATATGGTCATCTATTTTACACACTATATATACTGTTATACTCTTTAAAACACTTCCCTTTCACTTTCACAATATCTATTATACATTTTGGGTCTCATTATTCTGTCGGTTTTTATTATTTTTTACACTAGAGAGACAATGTGATATTTACTAATGTGAGTCTTGTTCATTTCACTAATAAGGATACTTTCAAGTTGTCTCCATTACCTATAAAGGCCTCAAGATCATCCTTTTTATAGCTGAGTAATATTCCATTGTATAAAAATACCACATCTTTTTCATCCATTCTGTGGTTGATGGACATTTTGGTTGTTTCCAAGGTTTAGCTATTACAAATTATGCTGTTATAAACATGAGTGCACATTTATCACTGTGACATGAGATTTTCAATTTTTCTGGGAAAATTCTCAGGAGGGGAATAGCTGGATCAAATGGAATTTCCAATCCCTGTTTTTTGAGGAATCTCCATACTGATTTCCATAGTGGCTACACCAGTCTACACTCCCACCAACAGTGGAGGTGTGTTCCTTCTTCCCCACAGCCTGGCCAACATTTGTTGTCAGTTGATTTTTTGATGGCAGCTATTGTTTCTGGAGTAAGAGGAATGCGTGGAGTATTTTTTTCCACGCTTTGACTTTTAATCTATGGATTTCCTTTCTAGTTAACTGTGTTTCTTATACACAGTGTATTGTTGGATTTTGTTTCTTAATCTACTCAGTGACTATTTCTTTTTATTGGTGAGTTGAGACCATTTATATTGATGGATATAACTGATATGTACTGACTTATCAATGTCATGTTATCTTTCTGTTGTTGGTTTTCTACTTTTTAATTGTTTGCCCTGCTTAGTGATTTCCTTCTGCTGTTGTTTTTGGGACTGTAATTATCTTTATCTCTTTCCAGAGTGTCTTTCAGTACTGTTTGCATTGTTGGTTTGGTAGTCATGAATTTCATTAGTTGTTCTTTGTCATGGAAGTATCTTATTTCTCCATCAATTTTCAAAGATAGTTTTTCAGGGTACATCAATCTGGGTTGACAGTTGTTTTTCTTTCAAGACCTTAAATACTTCACTCCAAGCTCTTCTTGAGTTGAAGGTTTGTGTTGAGAAATCTTCTGTGATTCTGATAGGCTTTCCTTCATAGATGATCTATTTCTTTTCTCTAACAGCTTTTAGTATTCTGTTCTTCTGAATTTCTGATATCCTAATTATTATACGTCTGGGTGAAGACTTATTTTGGTTATGGTTATGGTGTCCTGTAGGCCTCACTTATCTGGATATCAGATTCTCTTCCCATGTTTGGGAAATTTTCTGGTATTATTTCTATAAATAGTCTTTCTATGTCATTGGTGTTGACCCCTGCTTTTTTTTGACCCCTATCAATCTTATATTGTTTCTCTTTGCATCATTGTTGAATTGTTGTTGAATTGTTGTTTCCTGGTTTAAGAGATCTTTTCTTTCATGATCCTAAGCTTCCAACCTGTCTTCAAGGTCTGAGTGTCTATCTCTTGCTTCATTCAAGTGGTTTTGCCAGGTTTCAATGGAATTTTTAATTTCCTGAATATCCCTTTGAATCTGTTTCATGCATTCTAGTTCTGTCTTATATTGTTTATTCAAGGTTTCCATCATTTCCTTACATTCCTCTATTTTTTTATGTAGGTCTTCTTTAGATACACACAACATTGCTTTCATAATGTTTGTCATTTCATTTTTTACCTGAGAGATTATTTCTGATCTGATTTCCTCTATAGCTTCATGGAGTTGCTTCTTTACTTCAGTTGCTATCATTTCAGAAAGTTCAGTTGTGTGATTTCCAGTGTCTCCCAATTCAGTGTCTCTTGTGTTTGTTCTCCTTGGGCTGGAGTACTGAGACTGCATCTTGCTCTTTTGTTTTGTAATTTTCCTCAGGGACCTGTGCAGTTGGCCTGGCACCCTCTTGATGGACTGCACTAGAATGCTGTGCTGGGCAGAGCTTCAATCCTCTGATATAACTGTGACTAGTTGGGGCATATCCCCAAACTATGGTGCTGAAGACTTATAAGGCTGGCTGGGTATTCCTCTGATGTACTGCACTGGTTGTTGCTCTGGAACACTGGGCTGGGCAGAGCTTCATGCAGCTAGCAGGGTCACAGCCCTGGAGTGTGTCACTGGGACTTAGAACCTGGATGAGTGAAGTTCAAAAGCTCTGTGACCCAGGTGGCTAGCAGGGACCCACTCCCAGAGTGTGTTGCTGGAGACTAGTGTCTGGATGGATGGAGTTCAGAACCTCTGCAATCCAAGTGGCTAGTCAGATGCATCCCTGGAGTGTGGCTCTGGGAACTTAAGCCTGGCTGAGTGGAGTTCAGAACCTCAGGGACCCAGGTGGCTAGGCAGAGTGTGCCCCTGGAGTGTGGCAGTGCTGGGGCCTTGCATCTGGCTGGAAGGAGCTCATAGCCGCTGGAGCGCAAGGCTGGCCAGAGTGCATCCCTGGCACATGGTGCCAGGGCCTTTTCCTGGATGGGTGGACTTTGGAACCTCCAGAATCTGCCACGTGCCTAGCTGGGCCATATCCTTGAACTATGGAGCTGAGGCTTTGTGCTCTGATGGACAGAGCTCAAATTCTCCAAGACCTGTCTGGTAGGCTGGTCACTCCCTGATGGGCAGCTCTGAGGCTCTGGGCTGAGCTGGGCTTGGTACCTCTGTGACCTGTGAGGCTGGCTGGGGATTCCCCTGATGGATTGCACTGAGACACTGGCCTGGGCAGAGCTCAGATCCTCCTTGCATCTAGTACAGATGCATCCCCAGAGTGTGGTGCCAGGGCTTTACACCTGACTAGGTGGATTTCAGAACCTCTGAGACTGAGGCAGCTAGGCAGAGTGCACCCCAGGATTGTGACAGTGCTGGGGCCTTGCATCTGTCTGAGAGGAGTTCAGAGCCTCTGGAGCATGCAGCTACCCAGTGCGTGCTGCCAGTATATGGAGAACCACTCTCTTGATGAGTAAACCTGTGAGTTTCAGGGCCTAATTTTTGCAGCAGCTGAGCTGCCTGGGAGCTCTCCGCAACCACTATTGCTATTTATTTTATTGGAGATCTGTGTTTAAAACATGATGAAAAACAACCTAGCAGTCCAAGCACAACTGCTCCATATGAGAGACCATTAAGATAAAGTCCTGCGTAAGTGGTCCTAATAAAAGAAATTTATCACAAGACATGGAGAGGAAGGTGTCTTTATTCACTAGGTGAATAGCACCAGGCATTGTCAATGTAGCTTTTCAAGGCTTGGAAATTATCATTCATTCTCCAAATTACCAACTGCACAGAAATTACTAAATGGTGCGTTATCACTCCCTCTCAGTGAGAGAATGTCTTTGTTTAATGTCTGATTACAAATGGCTTTCTTACGATTATCATCAATAAATCACACGTAAGTGTATCCATGGCTGGGACCAATGCAGAAGGACTTTTTGGGCTACTGGGAGAAGAAAGAACAAAAAACATGTGATTGCTAACACTTCAGAGAGTGTTGGACTTTTAGGACTTATTTTGCAGGGGTCTTGTGGGTATATCTCAGAAACAGAGTATTGACTGTGTCTGTTAAAAAGAGGTGAGAAGTTTTACGATGGTTTTTGATGATGTGTAATTACCATTTTGTGTGTGTATGGGAAAGCTCATGAGAAAGAGTACACAAAAGAGGGAGAAAGTTATCCATGTGTGTGAGAACTAATGAATTTAGTGAGACAATAAGTGAGAAGGGAAGAGGAGAGGAGAAAAAAAAAGGACAGAGGGTGACAAAGAGAACAGGGAGGCAGCAATGAGAAAGGAAGGGAATAGTAAAGGAGGAGCACCTCTATCCCTAACCTGCCTGTGAAATGATGCCTTGGTTGGCCCATGGGGACCACTAGAGCTCACAATTACAGCTCTTATGTCCACTCCCAATTCACTAACGCTCAGGTGCTTTTGTGATCTCTGCCTCTACAGTTTCCATCACTAGATCCAGGCTTTAGCGATGTGCTAGTGTCTCCTTTCCTTTTAGAAGATTTTCTTTTCTTTTTTTCCTCTTTTTTCTTTCTTTTTATTTCTTCCTTCCTTTCTTCCTTCCTTCTTCTTTTTCTTTCCTTTACAGTGATTTCCAGCCATCCTGTCCTCAGTCTCCCACCCCACCACATATTTTGTTAACTCTTTGAACATTTTCACAGATTTAGACTAAAAAAAACTTTCTACAGCCTGACACCAAGAAGTCCCAGAAGTTCAGGGCATAGGGAGAGTTTCCAGTGGAATGCCTGCAAGTCTGAGTCAACTGTAGATTTAATTCCATAACACCTGTGGGTAAGAAGAGGGCATTCTTGTCTGAAGAATGTGATAATACAATAAGCCAGCTGTAAAGGCTCAGCCAGTCAGGAGAGCTAGCAACCAAACAACAGAGGCCCCATAAGGTCTGCTGTGGGTTTATGGAAACAGAGAAGTATAGCACATATATTCTTTGAAGAATTCTGACATTCTAGGATGAGAGGAGCAGCGTGAGTGAAGGCAAAGCAGGAAGCATGAATGGAGCAGAGAGTATACCATGGGAAGCAATGAGAATTACATCAAGGCTAACTAGAGAGACCGGGACACAATTTTAGGAGATCTCAAAGAAGGAATTTAGAAATTTGAGTTTGATTACATAGGTAGTCCCTAAGAATCTTTCTAAAGAAACAAATGGCCAGGAATAGTGGCACAGGCCTATAATTCTAGCACTTGGAGGCAGAGGCAAGAGGATTGCGGTGAGTTCTAGGCCAGCCTAGACTACACGGTAAGCTTAAGACCAGTTAGAACTACATAGTGAAATCATCTATCTCTATCTCTATCTCTATCTCTATCTCTATCTCTATCTCTATCTCTAATCTCTGTATATATATATATATATATATATATATATATATATATATATATACATTTAAACCAATGGGATTGTGATAACTACTGTTAGGAAGAAAAGATTAGCAGATGAGTCTCCCTTTTGTTGGTCTATATATCATTCATTTCTTCATTCTTCCATTCATTTCATTCATCAAGCATTTTTTGAAGATATACTACTTGGGAATATCACAGTAAAGTAAAAGACAGTTCCTGCCCAGATGAGGCTTATGCTCCTTATTTAAGCAAATGAAATAAATTCCTTGTAATAAATGCTATGAAGAAAATAAAAAGGTTAAGGACATAGAGTAACTGATATGTGGGGAACAGCTGATAGTGTTCTGTTTCACCTCTCTAAAGAGGCATAAGCTTGAGCTGAGACCTAAAAATGAGAACAACCAGCATCCAGAAAACAATAGTGCTATGAGAGAGTATGAAGGACAGAGAGAGGTGAAAGTAACAGTCCAGAGAAGTGATAATTGACAATGTGATCCACGTGTCCACAGGCCACTTTGGAAGCAAAATTTAAAACTAAGGAAATGAAATAAATTCTTTATTTCCTGTTCTGGATCTGTGCTAGGTACAGTGCCTCAAACTCCACTGCATGCTTGATTACTGCTTTCTAAACTCAGTCTCCCCAAAACATTCTAGAACAGGGACATTCCCCATGTGGTCTCCCAGCCTAGGTGGCTCTGTGCTTTAAACACATTGTTCTCAGACCTGGTTCAGATTCTGCTGCAAGTGTTCCCAAACAGGACACTGGTTAAAATGAGAAAAATTTCAAAATATAGACACCATAAGAAAAAATATATATACTGCTTCCATTTGCTACCTACATTTATCTTAACCTGTTGGTCCAATTTGGGAAAATTGGGCAAAGTAAAATATTACTTTATTCATGATTTCAGATATTTTTTGGACAAGGCAGTATTACATATCACCATATAAAAGTTAAATATAGCCTATTCTTGAAGAACTCATGAAGATTTAAATTTAGTGGATATTTATGATAGAAACGAAGCAACAAGAGAAAGAAGCAAGAATGTGGAAGACCCAAGACCCACAAAGAATAAAAAAAGAAAGAACCAAGCTGTGAAAGAGAGGCAAAGGGGATGCCAATAGAGAAGTGAAGGGAACAAAAAGGAGTGCAGGTGGAAGAGAAAGAGATTGAGAGAGAGCAAGGAAGCCAAGAATGGGGAAGGAGGGGGTGGGCAGCAGGCCTGCTGCCTGTGCAGGGGACACGGTGGGGAGATTAAGATCTCTATCAGAGCTTGTGGTTGGAGCGATTACAGTGTATTAGGGTCCTGCCAGTGTTGACAAATACTGCCCCAATTAGGAATTAGTTCCACAAGGCATCAGATAGCAAGGCTACTGTTGACCTGTAAATAGACTGGTCCTCCCTTTCCTATCTCTTATTCAAATAAGCCAGCTGTTTCCTAGACTAGCCCAGTAAGCCAGTCCTGTGAGGCTCCTCCTACCACAGCAAAAGTGAACACCAGTCACATCTTCCTCCTTCTCTTCCTCCTCCTCCTCCTTCTTTTTCTTTCTTTTTGGACATCAATATTTTCATATGACTAGTACTTTCCCTATGTATGCAAGACCAGCAAGCACAAGAGTTCACTTTCCTTACAATTCATCCAGCATCCATCCCAAGACCCACCTTTTTACCCTGTTTCAAGGTCAGGTAAATGGTACTGTCCAGGAGAGGTGCCATCTCAGGGCAAACAGTCATTCAATAATTTAAAGTTAACTTCCAGTGACTGAATCAAAAGGCAGGCTGTGTACAACCTGTAGACTCAGCTCTCCCTTCTCAAATATGTAAAAATGAGAGAAAAGAAGTATAACTCTCAGGGGGGAAAATTCACAGCCAGAGTGGAAAATAAGAGATGTTACTGATGCATTCAAAACTGTGGGGAGTCCCAGAGAGATAAAAAAGAAAAGGGAGATAGGAAGAGACAGAAACAGGAAATGTGAGCAGAACAGCATTTCAGCAAAGGAAAGTGCTGCTGGAGGTGAGCAGGAAGCTTCAGGTGGCAGCTCCCTGGAGCAGGAGGGAGCAGACAGAATGGCTGACTGGGGTTCAGAGGGTAAGCCTTGCCCTGCCAAGAGAACAATCAATTCTTCCATTTCTCAAGGCAGGTGGCAGTTTACATTTGGGGGAAGGTGGGCATTAGTCAGAGAGGCAGGACAGTGTCTGAGGAAGCTGGTGCTAGCATTATAGACAGCTAAATTAGGTAGAAATATTATAGGCAGTCAGGTAGGGCTGTGTTCTTGAAGGAACCAGCACAGAAGATGGGATACACTCCCTACTGTGGGGGGGAGACACAGACAGACACATCTGCTGAGGGCCAGACCTCAAGACAAAAGATGAAAGGAAAGCACCCACATCCTTCACTAAGGATAAACAGTGATTGACATTCTAAATACGTGTTGATCATCTTAGAAAAGCCAGAAAAGTTCACTGACCCAATCCCTCCAGGAAAAGACCCTGTTTTGTTTTGTGCCTGCTTTGTGACTTGCTTTGTGACTTGTGTTTGATCCCCACTTGATCAATATTACCTGAGCAACTATGCTCATAATCTTACTGGTTGACCATAGTTTTGTCCCACCATATGCTCATCTCGAAAAGCAGGCTCATTAGCAGTCCACTCTGGAATCCTCTGTCTCTCAGATGGAAGCTTTCTTTCCCCAATAAATTTATTCTGCTAGAATTTTTCCTACCATTCATTCTTTGATTTTAGAGAACTTGAACTCAGACAAGACATCTAGTAGATTTGGAATTTCTTTCTCCTATATCAATAAAGACCATCATATTCAGTAATCTAACTCCCTAATCATGCTGTCCAGAAGCTTTGGGAGGCCTTAAGGCCTTAAGGAGTTCCATACCTCTCCAATAATGTCTTGAAGCCACCTTTTATCTGTAAGCAAAAGGAGATCATAAAGACAAAGAACACAAAGGTCACAAAACTATAAAAGTGATGCACAAAACTCAGTAAGTTCACAGGCCGTTACCAGAAAATTCTATGTGTTAAAAGCAAAAGGAAGAAGACATTGAAAGTAGCATAATTCAAATCATGAGAGAGCTAGAGAGGAGACTGTATCTGTAATCATCAAGTAGAGATACCAGAAATTAAACATTTTATTTTTGATATAAAAATCCAATTGACAGTTTGAATAGAGGAACAGAATTAATTGAAGAGCAGGTGAGTAAGCCAGAAGCCCAAACTGAGAAATTCTCCATAAAGCAAGATGTGGAGGGAAAATGAAGACTTTTGACACATGACCTAATATACAGTTACCTCAAAACAAAACAATCAGAAACATAAAAATCAATGAATAAACCCATGATCACAGTGATAAACCTTAACTTATTCTAGATAATTAGATGTGGCAGAAAAAATGAAATGATGTAGAGAATTTGACTAACATAAGTAATGAGTTTGACTTCCTTTAATAGAGAAAACCTCTATTTTTAAAATGCAAACATTGACAAAAACTGACTGGTTTAAAGTTACAAAGAAATAATAATAAATTCCAGAAAGCAAAAACCATGATTTATATTTATTGATCATTAGTGTATAAAAATTTAAATTAACAACCAAAGGAAGACTTTGTTCCTGAGAAGCAGAAATCATATTTCTGAATAATTTTATAGCTGAAAAAAAAGTTGAAAATGGTAATTGCTACTCTGGAAATGCAAAAAATTGAGAATGTACTTACAGAAATCTATACACAGGCAGGAACAGGAGAATTCATAACATTACCTGATTTACTAGAACACAAAAATAAATAAAGCAACTGAGCTGTCATCTTAAGCTAGAAAAAAATAATAAAATGATTCTAAATAAATTAGAAAAAGAATTAGTAAAAGTGAAAGCAGATATTGTTGAACTATAATATCAAAAATAGAGTAGATGATTCCGACCAAAATTTGATTCTTTGAAAAAAATCTAATATTTGGTAAGTACAGTGAAAGGAAGAATACAGAACCACTAATAACACCAATTTGCAAGGAACATGAACACAGATATACAGGAGATAAAACTATAAGTACAATTTTATATCAATAAATTAAAAATACAGACAAATTTAAAGATGCTTAGGAAAATACAAATCATTAAAATTTGCTTAGAAAGTAGAAAACCGAATTACAAAAATAATCAAAGAAGTAATGAAACAACTGCTTCAAAAAACGGTACAAGGATGTTTGTGAAACCTTCAAAGATAAGATAATTTTCAGGGCTGGGGATTTAGTTCAGTGGCATAAGCACCTGCTTTGCAAGTGTGCAGTCGTGAGTTTGATCTTGGTACCAAAAAAAAAAAAAAAAAAAAGAGTCTTTTGAGGTAAGATAATTTTCATGCCATATAACTATTTCCGAATATACGAAAGAAATAGAGAAATTAGTCAATTATTTTATGAGGCTAACAAATCCAATAATAAACACACAGATACTGCATGATGAAAGAAAGCCAATATCATATGAATCGGGCGATCTCTCATGAATTTAGTTGTCATATATAACTTACATTCTGTGTGAACTTTTTTTCAAACCTTGAATGTGTTTATTTTTACATTTTTGAAAGAAAAAAGGAGAAAAAATAAGATGGTTTTGATTGACCAAGATTTAAAACCTCATTTCCAAAATTCTCCCAAAGCCTGGGTTACACCTTCACTATGAGATCAAGAGTCTCCTTGACTTGAAGAGATCTGTTCTCTGGAAACCCAAGGAGCAGAGCTAGGACCAAGTGGAGACCCCAAAGAGGCAGATACAAGCTCATTGTGAGAAACCGCTTTCTTCCCATTTCATATAGAAAGAAGGAGAATCTCCTTGGGAGGAGTAGTTTCCTGTTCACTCAGAAGCTGGGTGAGACCAGGGGAAGTAGACATTCTAACCCTGAGGGACTAACTTCTCTCCTTAAACCAGATGATTCAAATTTTTACAAATGGTTTAACTCTTGTAAGTTTGGAATCCATATGCATATGTATAAATTTTTAAGTGCTGCAAACCTAGTTATATTATTGTTAGCATATTAATCAGTAATAGCCTTAATCATTTATTTACATTTGTTACTTACATTTACTTACACCCTCCCCCCCCAATCACATACTTACTTTAAAGTCCTTATATATCACTCTTGTTGGGCCCAAAAGACAGAGATTGTCTGTATTTCTCAGAGGACCAAACTGAATCCCCACAGTTAATTCAAATTCACAAGGATAGATCTGCCTCCTTTAGGATTAGGGGAGCATCTCCCTCTCCACTCCAGACACAAGGGTCCTATGATTTACATCATCTGTTCAAAATGTGAAATCTCCACCAACACAGTCAAAGTCGTCTGTCACACGTGTAAAGAGTTGATGGAATACTTCAAGTCAAAGAAAATCTCATTTTTTCGCTTTCTTCTTCCTGACCATGTACCCGGGTAATTAAGGACTTCGTGCTCACATCATTTTAGTTCTGCCCCCGCCCCGCCCCACCCCTCGTTCGCTGCGTCCTGTGTAGTTCTGGTCTGGAAAAGCAACATTTCCTACAGCATGGCTGTTTTGATCTACTCCTCCTGGTGGTTTCTGACAATTCGCGGGCTATGCTTTGTCACCAGCGGATGAATCATTCATTGGAAGTTGCTAATGGCCCGGGAAACAGCAATCGGATTGGGGTAACTGGTTGAGTGGTGTTATTTGCCAGTTGTTTACACTAGACTGCAGAATAACTCAACGGCCATCTGGCCTTAAGTGAATTATTGACACAGCCAGAGCCAGGCCTGAGGGAGCTGCAATTAATGCAGTAATCACAGGGAGCCCCCCAGAGCCCCGCGTGTTAACACAGGGGATTTAGTAGCACTCCACTAAGTTGCTGATGAGGCCTGTGGCGGATGAAAACCCTTAGAATACAAATGTGACATCCCATGCCCCTTTATTTGTTAGTCAATAATCTGAATAACCCCAGTTTCACAGCTTCTGTGTTGGATTTGCTGTTCCTTTCTCTCCTCCGCTAATCGCCAGCGAGGCGCAATAGGGTAGAGACTTTAACTTTGATTTGAAGCCCCTTCCCCCTCCCCCTAAATAAAAGCACAGGTTTTTATCCACACACGTATATTGCGCAGACATCAAAGAAAAAAAAAAGCCTCATGCATTTCCATTAAAGCCGCACGGACCAGGGGGAGGCACCAAGCTGGGTGCGGGCTTTTGAGGCGGTGGAAATTGATAAGGCTCATCTGCATACAAAAGGCTGAATGGAGAGGCGGCCGGGTGAGCGAGGTCGGACACCCAGATGGATTTTTTAATTCTGGGGAAAATAACACCACGCTCACAAGTGATAACTGAGCCTTTCTTCCCAACTCAGACCAAAATATGATTTCCATTTGTGCATTGGAGGAGAAGAAAATTATACAGAATTTCATTCTGCAGCATAATAAGGCTTCACACTGAATAATGCTACCATAAGGCAGTGTAATTACTGAAGGGCAGAAAATACACTTTCAGTTTATATCTAATCACAATAGCACATTGTGTGCTTTGGTAAGGAAAAAAAAAACCCTTGTTTGAGGGTGCAGGGTGTTGCTGCTAGACTGTGAGCAGAACCCTCAGAACTGGTTGGTCCTGGACTTACCAGAGGCCAGAGAAGAGGTGAGGACTTGTTAAGGTGACCTGCAACCTCACCTGTGGTGGGTTGCACCAGGGACGTAGTGGGCACCTCAGCTTTTTGAAGATCTCTAGGTTGTAAGAAATCTGGTTACTCTTGTAAAACCACGTGTCCTTGAACTACACTGACCCAATAAAACTAGGCTATTGCACAGAATGCTCTGTTAAATGCATTAAAAAGCCAAGGAGACAAGTCTCTTCAGAGGCTAAAAGATACAATCAGACAAATGATTATTATTATAATTTGAGTGGCCTAACTATTGAAATTAACGTAGGAGGATTTTTAGTATGTTCTTGAATGTTGGTACTACATTGACTACACATTTTTCCTTTATTCTGTGGTCTGTTTCTTACCCACTTTAAAATAGTATCTGTTTATTACAGAACACTTAGAAACAGAAAATTCTATTGAGGGGAAATCAATTATTCAGTTCATGGGAAAAAAAAACCCCAAACAACTAAGTAAACAAATGAAAACAAACAAGCCAACAAACCCTGCTAGTATTTTGGTGGATTGTTCTTTGTGATATATGAATTTTGTTTATTATTTTATGTTTTCCTGTTCTGAGGATAGAATCCAGGTCTCATGCATGCTAAGCCAAGTGCTCTAACATGGCCCACATAGTTTTGCTTCGCTTTGTTTCTTGTTAAATAATACCATGGTTTCCACAGTGTCAGAACTTGTTTGCACAGTCAATACAGTAGGTCCCTCTTATCCGTGAGGAACATGCTTGAAGACCTTTGTGGATGTACCAAACCCTATATGTATACTATATTTTTTCTTATAAATATATACCTATTATGCTGTTTATAAACTTTACAGAATGAGAAATTAACAACAGTAACTAATAATACAATAGAACAATTATAACAATATTCTACAATAAAAGGTGTGTGAATATGGTCTTGAAATGGGAGATGGGGCATGGCTTAGGCTGGTTGGGAAAAAAGGCTTAGTGGGATTCCAGGAACTGCACAACACTGCCTCTCAGGACCAATGTGTAAAGCTTCTCACCAGCTCCAAGATGTGGATAGCATATACAATCACAGACACCACAAGGAACCTGCTATCATGACTCTTCCCAGTAAAGCATTCTTTTTTTCCGCTATGTCTTTCAGAGCTAGCATATACTATTATTTTTGCTTTTCCTTTTTCTCTCTTGTTTGGCCCAAGTTTGCTCTGTAGAGCCAGTTTCTCCCTCAGTCCTCACTTTTCAAATACACCTTGTGACTGTTGTTGGACCACGTTGTTCAGTTCTTTGATCAAGGTGAGAAGGACCTCAAATATGTTTAATTGGTGAGCCTTTTCTAAAAGAAATTTCCTGGTAACACTCTCTCAAAATATCTTACTATCCTGTAGTTTCTAGCAGTCTCAGCAAACATTGTTTTCTTCAATAGGTCAAGAACTTTCATCATTTCACTTAAAGGGGGCACTTTATGGCCTTTATTTTGCCTATTTAAATTGCTAGCATCACCAGTCCTGTGATTTGGGGCATTAAGTAAAATGTGAGCACAAGCACTGCAAGTAGTGACAATCTATTTGACAATGGCAAAGGCTACTAAATAACTCACAGGAAGGTAGCATATATGACGTGAATACCCTGAACAAAAGGATTACTCAGACTGACTGACATGTCTGAGTGAGAAGCCCCACATTTCATCATGTTACCAGAATAACATGCAATTTGAAACTTAAGAATTGTTTATGCCTGGAATTTTCCATGTAATATTTTCAGAACATCGTTTACCCCAGGCACTTAAAATTGAGGAAAATTAAATCTCAGATAAGGGGACACTACTTTGTTAAAAAAATTCTTGTTTGTAAGCTATGTATTTTAGAGTTATGTTTTATCTTCAGTGTAAGAAGTGTCTAGACTTACAGACTTTAGAACAATGGTTCTGGAACATGAATATACATCAGAATTACCACCAGGGCTTGCTGAAATACAAATTGCTAGACTCCAACCCCAGAGTTTCTGGAGCTCCAAAGTGTGCATTAAGTTCTCAGCTGGGTGTATGGGGCACACATATAATCCTAGCACTCTGAGAGGCTCAAGCAGGGGGACCTAAGCCCAGCCTTGGCAACGGGAGCCACCCAGGAAGACCCTGTCTCAACAAATTAAAAAGAACTGAGGATATAGCTCAGTGTGAAGGCCATGAGTTCGATTTCCAATACCACAAAAACAAAGAACTGAATAATAAGTAAAATAATAAGACAATAATATAAATAAATTAAAAAAATAAAAAGGTCCCCCTATGATGTCTGGAGCTTTTAAAAGAGAAACACAGCGACTCCTATGTGCTTGACCTAGGAAACAAGTCCTGATTTATCAAGGGTGGACATCCTCTTTGACAGAGCGTGCAGCTTGGGAGGGAAGCACATGGAACAGTAAAGGAGGAAGGGAACACCTGCCTAGCTAGCCAGATCAGCCAAATCAACCCTGGTGATCAATGGAGTGACAGATGTCACAGCCAGATCATCCTCACATCTCCCTGTGATGTGATGCTGTTCCGAGAACCACTGCCTTTGAATGCTGGTGGTAGGGTTGAGGAAAAAAGAAGCAAAAACTTTCAGGTATCTGAAGAAGATATTTTTGAGGAAGAAATGAACAGATTTTTGAGAATTGAAAATAGTGTTATGCAAATGTTATAGGGGTGCACCACACATCCAGCTGAGAGCTTAATGCATACATACTTTCAGTTCCAAGCATTCTCTTTTTCCCACCTCAAATCTGAACAAGTATTAACCTTGATGCATTTTTATAACCTCTGCTTTATAGTCATGGTTAGATAATTTTAACCTCTGTGTCATCTTGGCATTTTGTCTTTGTATTTTTTAAAAAATAAGTTAATAAAAGTTGATATTCCCCTTTGCAAGTATCCTGGATATTTTAATATGTTTTTCAGATTTGTGTCTTTTTTCTGGCACATGGAGAATGTTAATATTTTTGTATAAGCAGGCAATTGATCTTTTTGGATGCAGCCTACAACTTCAGGTCAGTCCTCTATTGGTTGAGCTCCTAATGTCAATTCCATTTACAAAACCTTTGCTCTGTAGAACTCTTCAGATTTGTCCTTTGTGTAGGCTACCCAGTTGTCTTGCCTGAGTAAATAGTACCCTACTCCCTAATTTAGTTCTCAAGGTTTAGGGATACTACTGGGGTCAAAACAGTGCATGAATCATTTACAGATAAGGCCAATATTTCACACATACACAGACACACACACACACACACACACACACATAAACTTTAAGGAGTTGATTTTCTGAACTCCTTCCTTTCTTTCTGTGATTCCTCTGGTACTTTCTGGTTCTCTGAGGCTCCTTTTCTTTTCTTATTTTTTTTTCTTTCTTTCCTTCTTCTTTTTAATCCTCAGGCAAGAAAGCTGATTGTTGTAGTTAGGGGTTACAAGGAGAACAATTACATACAGTACATATAATTTATAGTTTATAGTATAATTTATAATGGTCACCCAAGGAATCAAATACAAAAAAGTGCAAGAAGTCTATTCACAACAATAAAGACCTGGAATAACCTGCATGCGTACATCTGAAAATCTAAAACCCACAACAATGCCTCATGTAAGTCTATTTCACAGAATTGGGCTCTGGGAAGGCCCAATGGTCAGTGGTGGAAGCTAGAAAGTCTATGTTAGTGGAGTGAAGGATCTATGCCAGCAGGCTGAGAGTTCTGTACTGGATCCAAGAAGTGATACTCAAAATAAGGAGCAGGGCTCCCCTGAGAAGCACCACAACCATCCTCAGCGACAATGAGGTCCTGAGTTCCTCTGATGATGAGAACAGCTGAGTACATGTCAGGAAGCCAGCAAGACAAACTTCTCTGGAGATTAAACAGCACACATATTCCCCTCTGGAGCCAGGAAGTGATACCCAAAGTAAGAAAAAAAGCTCTCGATTTTAAAAGAGGAAACGAAGTTGGAGGTTGAGTGGATTGCTCAGCTATATAACTGGCAGCTTGAAATTCACGCTGGTCAGGCACCCAGAACTTTCCCTCTTCGAGCCCTGCTGAAATGGACACAACCATCCTTTGAAAATAAAATGTCCAGCTGTTTGGATTAAAAGTCTGCAGAGACCGGCATCTTGGCCCGACTGTTTGGGACTGGTAGGCCCGCCCTTCATCTGCGGGGAACTTCCTGGAGACTGGCATCTGGACCAGGTCTGTTTGGGCCTGTAGCCCCGCACTTCACCCCCAGGAAATCTCCCAGAGACCAGTATCACAGCCTGACTCTTTGGGACCAGATCATCCCAGACCCGCAGAGAGGCCTGGGCTGTTTGGATTGGGAATTTTGCGGAGACTGGCATCTTGGCCAGGTCTGTTTGGAACCGGGAACTTTGTAGAAACCAGCAATTTGGCCTGACTCTTTGGGACCTGTAGGCCCACCCTTCACTCGCAGGGAACCTCCTGGAGACCTGCCTGGGACAAAGTATGGTGGCCTGGCTTGCCTGAGATTCCACAGGCTCCGGTTTGACCACACCCAGCATTCGCCTTACAACGTAGAGAGCCAGGAACCCACAGAGGAGAGGTAGGACCCTGTGAGGAAGCCAAGAGCCTGTGGGGGAGCCACTGCCCCTCCAGGAACTGAGGGTACAAGAGGTAATTTGCCACACATGCAGAGAAAGCATTGGAACACCGCTCAAAGCAAGGAAATACAGAAAAATGACAAAAGGAAATACCAAAAGGCAGGCTCAAAGCTCTAGCCCTCCCCAAGAAAGCTTAGAAGCCGTGTACATAGAAGAAAAAAGAACCCATACACCTGAAATGTCTGAAATGATATCAAATGAAATAAATATGCAAATAGGGAAAGCTATGGAGAAATTCAAATCAGAAATACTTGCCCAGGTAAAAGAAGAATTGATAAAAATAGTGAAAGAAATAGTGAACACATCTAGTGAAAACACAGCTATAAAATTAGAGGAACAAAGTAAACAGATAGAATCTCTGAATGAACAATATAAGAAACAAACAGAATGCATAAAGCAGATTCAAAGAGATATACAGGAAATCAAAAATTCTATTGAAAGCTGTAAAAACTGCCTCAGTGAAAGTGAAGATAGAATTTCAGACCTCAAAGATAAGATTGCAGGAAGTGAGCAGGAAAGACAAGATCTTTTAAAAATAACAAAGAATCAGGAAACAACAATTCAACACCTACAAGATGATGCAAAGAAAAATAACATAAGATTAATAGGGATACATGAAAAAGAAGGGGACAGCCCAAATGATATCAAGAGGATATTAACAGATGTAATAGCTGAAAACTTCCCAAACATGAGAAGAGAAACTGA
>PVJX010034584.1:0-18848 GCA_004027295.1 Dolichotis patagonum | reverse complement strand
AATTTTAAAAATAAAATAACAAGTGATAAATAAATCAATTACAAGTTCATCTGTCTCCTGGTAGACAGGATTTAACCAATTCTGAAGCCAGCAGCTTTTTCCACTCACTTATCAGCAAGATTTAGGAGAGTTCTTGTTTGTCTCTGCTCTGCACCAGCCCAGCAAAAAAGCTTCTGTTTTTTGGTGATTGGGGAGGGCTCTGTGCGGGCTTCCTTCTTTCTCATTGTGATCTGGGAGGGCACTGTGCGGGCTTCCTTCTTTCTCATTGTGAATGGTATCATTCATACATCCTACCAAATATGACCATACTGTGGGCTTGTTCTTGGCTTTAACATAGCAAAGAACAAAACAGAACTCGTTTCTATCATTGTACAGCTTCCATTCTAATGGAAAGAGAAAAAAAATAAGGAATATAGTTACTATGTCACAATAGTAAGAGCAAAAGTACTGGCAAAATACACTGGTTTAAGCTACAATTGCTGTCTTTCTGTCTCAGCTTTGTGGGTATTACTTTAGTCCAGTAACTGCATAGCTTCACAAAATACCAAGATTAAACATACATACCATGGTTGGAACACAGGTTCTGCTTTCTAGGAGTTGGGAATCATACCCTGTGGGCTAGAAGGTCTCCAAGGCAGGACTCCAAGCAGAGTTGAGACCCCCTTGGACTGGTTCTCACCAGCGTACAGTGTCTCCTGCATTATTCTTGGGGATGAGAAGACAGTGTGTATTTTAAGGGAAGAAAAAGAAAACTGCATGTACCATGCATTTTACTCTGTGAATCACAGAACCATATATTTGATCATTGCTGACCTTCCGTGTCCCTGGTGCCATCTAACTCTCTCTCTTTTCTGTCTCTCTACAGTTGATGTACAATGCAGCCCTGCTTGGTTCTTTGCCAAAGTTAAGCCAACTATATTTGACAGTGCCATCATGATGTTCTCTGAAGAAGTATTTCTAGGGAACGGCTGTCCTGTAATTGAAACACATCAAGAATTTTATCTCTTTGTGTACCCTACCTCTGACTGTGACATCAGGACCTGAGTAAGTAGATATTTACCTAATTCAATCTTCTCAGAGTTTGTGGCTCATGAACTTCATGCTTAAGTGTTGGGATGTTCTTTATTTCTGGTAATAAGCTAAACAGATTTTACCAAATATCACATGGGCCATAAAAGGTCAAAAATAAATGAGCTGATGAGAGACAAGTTCTAGCTTATCAGTTTCTAGGTAAGGCATGGAAGTTGTCTTCATTTCAGAAAATAGTTTTTTTTTTTAAAATTTCTATCAGTAGTCAACAAACTACATACAACCTGCAGCCCCAAACTGGCCTATCACTTTTTTTTCCAGCCAACGAAGAACAGTATTCATATGTTCAAAGAATAGCAAAATAACATTTTGAGACAGGTGAAAAAATGTAAAGTTAATATTTCAGTGTCCATACATAGTTTTATTAGGATACAATAATAAGTTTGTTGATGCATTTACTAATTGTCAATGGCTGCTTTCACCATACAAGAGAAAGCTAAGTAATTGGGACCAAGAACTCATGGCCTCCGAATCCCAAAGTATTTGATCTCTGACCCTTTACCAAAGTGCACTGTGCCATAGCATCAAAGCTGACCACAGGCCCACAGCACTCTAGAATTTTACTGTTAGGAAACAGCCAGCCCTTTGTGGTGTGGGAAAATATAGGAGTTGTCTTAGTGGCTGTCATGCCTGAGGTTTTCAAACGACAAGGGCTCATGGTCTGACATCCTGACGTCTCAGCCCTGCTAGAGACTCTGGTTCCCCTTTCTGGTCTGGGGGCCAGCACAAGTAGGGTGAGGGTAACAGCCTGGGGATGGAGGTAGGCAGTTTTTAAGCCTTCTAGGTTCTTTTGCCTTCAGACAACACCAGTCTTGTTCCTTCTAACACCCGATGAGAAACCCTGAAGGAACTATTGTTTCTCTTAATTTTATTTTTAGTTTTTTAAATTTACTATCTCAAAAATGAAGTCTTCAAGCCTTTTTGAAATAGAATTGATACAAGGTTTGTGCTATCATATAAAATGTTAGGATATTAATGAGAGTTAGTGATGTGGCCAGAGCTATCAATTTTGATCATCTTAAGTGAATATTAAAAATAAAGAGACTGTACACTCAAATTCACTGTGGTAGTCTCTAGATGATGAAATTAGCAAAATCTGCATGCTTGCTATCCATTTTTCACATTACTCAAAGTCATGTTATTTCTGAAGAGCATGCAATCTAATTAATATACTCTTGATAACTAAATGTATTGTATTTTTTACTCATCTGTCTTTCAAAGGCCATGTTTGGCATCATGATGCCTCAAAAAATCTATAGAAAAGTTTTTTTTTTGAAAGAATAAGTTTCAAGCTTTCTTGACAGTAATGAACAAGAGCTTGTAATTTATACTTAAGTGGCAAGCCCTGCTCTGGCCTCCTGTGAGCCCTGGCCTATTTCAGGTGTGTGTTCTCCATGGCTTCTTAGTTTCCTCTCCTCAGCCACTGGGGAAGATGCCTTTTATTGGGAAAAGCCATGCTGCAGAGCTGCTTCTCAAGCCATTGTTCCCTGATGGAATCTTTACCCCAACTCTGATGTTCCCTTTGTTGCCTCAGATTCTCCCAGAGAATCTGCTCCTCTTTGAATCTTAAATCATCTTTATATCGATGTTGACACAACTTCATGGTTCAGTACCTGTGTACTGTGTTGTGCCCGGGTGAGTCCATCATGTCTAATCCGTTTTGTGTCCTCCAAGTCACGTTTCACTGGCTGGTAAGGCTGGGGATCTCATGCTGGGATACTGAGTCATTGTGCCAGTGACATCCTCCCCCCCATGCAAGGCTCACTCTGGATACCACATTCTGCTGTGTTCGCTGTCTTTCAGTTCTGCTCCTTTGAGCCCTGTGACTTTTAAGGAAGTGACTTAACAACTCCATGCCTCGGTTTCCTGCTCTTTCCCATGAGGATGCTAATGCCTGTTTCACAGGTTTGGGGTGAGGCTTAAACGAGATGCTGCATGTAAAGGGATGGGAGCAGCTTGGAATTTGAAAAGCACCCGGGGCACAGAGGCTACCGCTGTGCTTGCTCTGTCAGCTAAGTCTCCACGGTGGTGCAGAATTGTGTGTAATCTTGCATGGATTCACTTCTTCATCCATGCCTACTAGCTCTTATGCTGAAACTCCAGTTTGTTCTAATTAATGTCCTTATTACAAAGTCTATTTCTTATGTCTTAGCAAAGACCAATCAGGAATATTAGAGACCTGAAATAAATTAACAAGGAAATGGGAGGAGACAGTTTTATATCATGAAATTGCAGGCTAGGAATATTTTTTTTATGTAGATAAATGTTTTCACTGTCTCCATGATCCATAAGTAGGAGTCCTGTGGGATCATTCAACACAATCCCTTATTGATGGTGGAAGATCATCAAACCTTACATTACTGTCTTCTGGTCAGCAACTCCACCGAGGTGTTAGAGGTGTTAGAGGCCATCTTTGACATAAAGCTCACTGGGTTCAAGACATTAAACTTATGACCTAGTCTTCAAAGTGAGAATAGGATGGTAACATTTCACAGTGCCTCCCTCATGACCAGCAGTGCGAAATCAGGAAAGGCAAGTGCCGCGACCCAAATGCAGCTCCTAAGGTTCTTGGGGTTAAGGACCCGCGAAAGGATGAGACAAATAAAGAAAAGACAAAGCTGGGGTCAGGTGGAGCCCTTATCCTCCTGATAGGAGGAAAGGAACTGTTCAACTAGTGTAGCATGTTTATTTATACCCTCCAAAAATGAGTATCAGTTTCAACCCCACTGCCTAGTAACTTGCTCCCCTGGCAGGCGTAGGCCCCCTGCTTTCTCAGTGCTGGAGCAACTTGTTTACATAGTCTGTTTTGGTTTCTCTGCTTTTTCTGGGCTGGACTTACTTCAGCCCTGCACATGGAATCAATCTCCAGCTTCAACAGCTGGGCTCCCAAAAGCTCCCTCCTGTGGGAGGACCAAGTCCTCTGCACTCACCACCATCCAGCACAGTCCTCCATGTCCACCGCTCCCCTCCACTGCCGAGTCCCTCCACAGAGGCCTCTGAGGTTGCCAGCCACCACCTTCACTTTGCACATCCTCAGGTTCCAGCAGCTCCCCTCATGCAGTAAGTCCAGCTCTGCGTGAAGGTTCCACTAGCTACCTCCCTCTTCTTCATTGAAGTTTTTCTTTTTACTGTCTCTGTGGGCTTCTATTCAGACCTCAGACTTTTTATGCATCCAAGGGACCCACTTCCTTCTTGTCTTCCTCATGATGGTGTATCCCTACATCTGGATGGTGTCTCTCATAGGTGGCCTTGAAAAATAACAGTGAACATAAATCTTTCCAGGGTAATGCACTTGGTCTCCCATTTTCTGGGAAAGACTGGCTGTGAAATTCAGATCTAAATGGATTCATGAACAGAAGCAAAGCACTTGGTCAGTTGGCTGCACTGTAGGTGTGGTCGACTTGAGCCCATGGGCAGCTTGCACTCTTGATTTTAGTATAAAGCATATTTTGCTACTTATAAACATTAACTATATTATATATTTTATATGAGACAATACCTACTCTGACTTGCATACATAGAATAACTTCCCATCTTAGTTTAAATGGATCAAAATTACTGTGACAGTTCTATGAGATACCCTCAGATAGTTATGGTGACCTTGCCAGTTATTGTCACCTGTTAAGGTTACTGTCGTTCTCCTAAGTTTAGAAAGAAAACTATAGTCAAATAACTCAAATTCCAAGGGTCTTTCCCAGCTTCCTGAGCTCCTATCTTCTGAAAAAGTGGATTTTATAAGTTTCAGGGGAGAGCATATAAAGTCAAACACTATGAGCTATGCTGACTTCTATGCAAACAAGTTACTCAAAGCTCCTCTCCCTGTAGATGGGGATGCTGAACTTAGCAAGAACCATATGGGTGGACAATTGTCATTTAACAAATATTAGAGCATCTGTTCTTGTTTTTCATGGAACCTAAGGTATCATTTTAGGTACAGTAGTATCTTTTCTACCAAGATGAAAGAAACTTTCATCTTGTTGAGATGATAGAAGCTACCCATTAATCTGGTGCATTTTACCATTTAGTCAACAAATCATGTTATAAAAATTGAAAGTGCTCTGATGGGCATTTTTAATCATATTTACTCTTATGCCACATATCAAAGCAAGTGTAAAAGATGCTTGGCTGTAGTAATCCTAAAATACCATCATGGTGAGCCTGGCCTTCTAAGTCCCCTCTGGGTCTGCAGTTAGGGGCCATTTCCCCAGTGACTCCCTCAGCCCTGGGATGCCTGTGCTTCAACCTGCTCCACTCTGACCTCCAGAAGTCCCTGCCATTTGGTCACCCCATTTCTCACATTTTAGGGAGCATGGGCACAAACTCTCAGACCCAGTTCCATGCCAGCCTGGTGGCAGCTGCAGCACCCTGTCCACTGTCCAGGCTCAGTAGCGGCCCCATGAGTCCTGCAGGTGTGGGACAAGTCTTGTACGATGTGGATGCCCTGAAGCCCAGTACACAACTGCCCATCTCGAGGCTCCAGAGACATAGCCCTGTGAGCCCTGGAGTGCCTACTCCTCAGGTAGGTGACCTCAGAAGGGGGGGCCTCTATATGACAAAAACTAAATAGTGGTGGATGGCAATAAACACCCGGAACAAATAAGCTTGGTCAGCTGTGCAGTGTAGAGAAGCAGGAGAATTCTAGATGCTTAACATTCAGAGGAGACCTGGTGTTACTGAGGGCCTGGGTTCAGGGCCCCGGGACAGCGTGAATTGCTGGCAGGCAAAGGGGATGCCAAGTGGCACTGGCCCTGCTGCTGCTCTGCTGCATGGAAGGTGAGGCTTCAGGTCAGTGAGACTGGGGGTAACGGGAGCAGGGGACAGGTGGAGAGGTCTGGGTTGGGAGGGAACTTCCCAGGGCCTCCTGAAACGTGACAGAGACCCTGCCTCTTCCTGAGGCCTAAAAGGCACTGCACAGGGCCTTGAACAGAGGGCAGCATGGCCCGACAAGGTGCCATGGATGGAATTTTGTCTCCCCAAAAAGATACATCCAAGTACTAACACCAGTACTTTGAAATGTGCCCTTTTTTGGAAAGGAGATCATAGTAGGCAAAATTAGTTAAGATGAGGTTATAGGAAACAGAGTGACCCTTCATCCAACATGATCGATGTCCACACAAAACGAGGGAAGATGCTGTGTGAAGACAAAGACACATGGAGAAAACACCAAGTAGTGATGGAGGTAGAGGATGGAAGGACACGGATGCCAGGCAAGCACCGCCCAGGATGCTCAGCCATCCACGCAGGCAGGGAGAAGAACGCCGGGCTTCGGGAACACCCCTGAGGGCGCCTAGACTTTACAACTGTGTCTTGGATTTCAAGCCTCCAGAATGAGAGAGCAAAACGAGGGGGTTTGTGGTGCTTTGTGCCTTCAAACTGGGTACTGCTGGGCATGGACAGACTGGCTCGGCTGCTGTCCTGGGAACATGCTCTCAGGGATCCAGGACAACATTGGAAATGCCAGCGCAGAGGAAGTCACAGTCATCTAAAACTGAGAAATATATACAGTTACTCGGAGTCCTCTACTCCTCCTCAGGGCCCACCCTCCAATCCTTTGCATGCGTACTCTAAATTCTCCCTGATGAGTCTCTTTGTATCTCTTCCAAACTCATCTCTCATTGGTTTTTTCTGTGATCGAAGTCAGCAACCTGTGGGGCCCAGGTCTCCCCCATGGCAGCTTTGGGGGCCTTCATGGACCCTATCTGGTCCCTGCATGACACTGGACCAGGTTTCAGCTCTGGAATCAGAGCTCTGAACTATGCTGTTCCTTTAGAGTACAAGTTCGCTTCACCTACTGAGGCATTCCCACCTCCCTCCAGGTCTGAGCTGCTTCTACACCCCACCTCCATTATAACAGAGAGAGGGAAGGAGAGAGAGGCAGAGAGAGAGAGAGAGATACTGGGTGGGGGAGAGTGAGAGTGAGAGTGAGAGTGAGAGTGAAAGAGAGAGAGAGAGAGAGAGAGAGAGAGAGAGAGAGAGAGAGAGAGAGAGAGAGAGAGAGAATGAATCAATGTGCAACCTCACCATGCTGTACCACCCTCTGATCTGGGCAGGAGGAGCTCTGCTCAGGGACCCATGCTTCAGACAGAGTCACTATATGCTTTTCTGGGGTGAGGGGATAAAGAGATGTGTTGGGCTGAAGGGAAGTGCCACCCCACACCCAGGCCTCCAGAATTCTCTGCCCAAATAGCCATGAAGTTATGTCAGTGGCCCCTCCCTGAGTCAGAGGTGGGGAGGGCAAGGGACCCTGTCAGATGGAAACATGTGCGGAGCTTGGGCTTGTCACCTGGGGTGCCTGTAGGCTGTATTCAAAGCAGGTCGGGGTGGGCTTAGAAGGTGGGTGTACTTGGCCAGGGGAGAGGAAGCGAGGGGAGGAGATTGGAAGAGGTCCTCACCACACAGAAGTATCCCAGAGGACTGAGGACTCGGAGGGTTCTCAGCTACCATCTGTCTTTTCTTCCTTTTGTAGCCCCATCAAGTGCCATAATTGACTTTATGGGATTTTTTTTTTACTTTTTTGAGCTTTGAATTTGTGGTATGAAAAAGGGAGCAAAGGGAAAGAAATGGAAACAAAAAAACCCCATGGAATTATTATTCTTTGACTTTTCTGTACCTAACAGCTGCATTTTGCAGTGCATAGGTGATGATGCATTATTACTGAAATGAAAGTTTAGCAATTTATCATGTTTAGTTTACCATGTGCATGACGCATTGCTATCACTGTAAACTCTAACTTGGGCAGGTAACATTGCCTGGGGCAGAGCTATAAGCAGAAGGGCAGTGTGAGTCACCTCAGAATGTCTACAAACAGAGTCTGTGTGCAGACTTGCAGGTGGCACCTTTAACCACCAGGACGGCTCACTTTCCCATTTCCTAACCAATCTGGAAAAGTTCACACTCACACAGCAAACTGTGCTGGTCCAGTCATGCATATTCCCACTGATCAGGTCCAATCTCTGGGGGTAAATTTTAAAAATTAATAAGTATATTGGTTGTCTTGATTAATTTTCACTCATCGCTGAGACAAAATACCTGATGCCCAAATTTGGGAAAGGAAAGGTTTATTTCTTACAGTTTTTAGAGGTTTCAGTCCATACTCAGTTGGCTCCAAGGCAGGGTGGCATGGCAGGGCCCCAGTTCATGGCGGCTGCAAACAGCAAGGCGGAAACTGACAAGAGAGAGCGACACACCTTCTTCCTGCCATTACATCACATCCTGGCTCCACCCTTAGGCTGGTGTAGCACTCTCACCCCCAATCCAAGCACTGGACAATGAACCAATCACAAATGCATAATGCAAAGGCATGAGGCTTGGGGGCCACTGACATAAACCATGACATTGGTACATTTCAGATGTACATAATGATCACTTTCACTGTAGGAATTTTGTACATGTTCATGATATAACTTGATTCTTTTTTCCCATTCCCCTCCCCTCCGTTCAATCCCTGGTCACCTCTTTATTTACAAAAGCTTTGTTTCCATTTTTTTCCTTCTTGTCTCACTTTCTCTTTTTCCTTCCCCCTCACTTGTTCCCCTTCCCATTTGAGCATTTGCTTTCTAGTTCACACTATGTATTATACATTTTGGTCCTTATTTACACATTCAGTTTCTAACATCTGAGAACCAAGCAGTATTTCCATATGTTGATTCACTTAAGAGTATGATCTCAAGGGGCATCCATTTAGCTAGAAATGCCTCAAGTTTATCCTTCTTTATGGCATAGTGACACTGCATTGTATCAAAAACCCCACATTTTCTTTATCTATTCATCAGTTCATGGGCATTGCACTGTTTCCAAGATTTAGCTGTTACAATATTTTGCAGCTATAAACATGGGTGCACATGTATTACTGTAGTATTATGCTTTTAATTCTTTTGGGAAGACACCAAAGAGGGGAATGGCTGGGTCAAATGGAAGCTCTAGTGCTAGCTTTTTGAGGAATCTCCACACTGATTTCCACAATGGTTGTGTTGCAGAAACCAGTGCTGAACCAAAAGGAAGGCGCTTGGCACTGAGGCGTTTGGAAGGCAGTGATCTGTTACACTAGTGGGCTGGGGAGAATCAGTTCCAAATCACCAGCCTTGATGGACACTGAAACAGAAGCATATATACATTTTGTAAGCAGGAACTACAAAAGCTGATAGCAGGGTATCAGGTCATTGGTTACAGGAATTAAGTCATACATGATCAGGCAGAATTAACTAAAGGGAACTGTTTATTATGAGGTGGGTAAATCCTGGGAAAGGGGGTGCTGAGCAGGGCAGGTAGAGTTAGAAAATACTGGAAACATATTGGAAAAGCAGAATATATTATTGTGTGGGAAAATATAGCCCTTGCACTGGGATTGGGACAGGCTGACCTGAGCCAGGCCACCTGTTTCTCACAGCTGACCCAGGCAGTCAAAGCTGAGTAGCTTAGAGTAGGTGAAATTAAGTGACAGGTGGGGTGAGCACATCTTGTCTCCATACCATAACAGGCGACTAATGGATTTTTAAATTTTCTTGTTATGAAATTTCCATTGTAGTTGCACCAACCTGCACTCAGGTGTTGGTGTTTTTGTACTAAAGATAGAGGTATGGATGATGATGTTAGCTGCGCGCATTTATAAATCCTATCCCCTTTACCCCACAATATCTGATTATGTGTTTAAAAGAGAATTGTTGCACTCTTCTCCTCTGGGTCCCATCTTTACAGGTCCTACCTTCCCAGCCCACTGCTGGGGTTGTTGCAAGAACTTCCAGCTGGTGATTTTTAAGGGCTTGGTCCCCAAGGAGCACACTGGGGCTCCAACACAGGGCTGCTGCTTCAGCTCTTCACATTTGGAAGGGAGGGAGCTGGGATCTCCTTATCGATAATCATTGCTCTGTAGATACTATTTCCTACCCCTCCAACAGGGTAAGCTAGTGTCTGGAATGCTATTTACATGGACTTGCACTGAACATTCTTATTGTCCATGACTTATTTTACCGCTTCAGAACAACTTGTATTGAGCACTGTGTCCCAAGTCGGTAAATTTCTGTGTCAGTATTTTTTACTTGCTAAAATCACTACTCATATGTACTCTGCCTGTGAAGGTAGAGGTATACTCATTGTTGTGTTCTCCTCATGCCAGATACACAGCAAATGAGCATCCTATTTCTCTCAAGCTGAGGCAGGGGAAGAGATAAGGGGAAATGGATAACAGGAATCTTTTTTTAAATTTCTTTTTCTTATTTTAAAGAGAATAAAACAAAAGAGGGCAGAACAAAGGGAATCAGAACAGAACAACATAAGCAACACAACACTTTAGAATAAGACAACCAGACATTAACAGTAGCTATCAAAATATCTCTTTCTCTGTTATAGTTGAGCATAGTTTCAAATACAGTAATATCAAACATAACACAATAGTATAAAACCATTCAAAAGAATGAAAGAATTACAGGACATTCTGAACCGAATAACTATGATCAATGGCTACTATAATATCTCATCTTCAATAAAAATATTTGTTTATACTATCACATATATTAAAAACCCAATAAGACACAACATGATAGAACCGATGGTAATAGCAGAGTAGAAACATGGTAGGACTTCTAAGAAAGATGATATTAAATCAGCAATGGCTGTCATAATGTTTTGTTTTCTTCAAAACAGCTTTTCATATCATCACACATAATAAAGTCAAATAAAATAGAATAAAACCATTCCAACTGATGAATTAAAACATTGAAAGTCTTCAAAGCAATGAAATAGGAAATCATGATTACCATAAAATCTTATATACTCTTACAAACTCTCATACTAGGGAGACTATATGGTATTTACACATTTGAGTTTGGTTTATTTCGCTTATGAGTATGGTCTCAAATTGTGTCCATTTATCTATAAATATCTCAATGTTATCATTCTTTATAGCTGAGTAGTACTCCATTGTATAAAAATGCCACAACTTTTTTATCCATTCCTCAGTTGATGGGCACTTAGGTTATTTTCAAGATCTGGCTATTACAAATTGTGCTGCTATAAACATGGCTGTACATATATCATTGTGGTATGATGTTTTGAGATTTTCTGGGAATATGCCTAGAAGTGGAATACCTGGGTCAAAAATACTGGGAGAGAAATAAGAGAAGCCACACCCTTCACACTAGTATTCAAAAAAAATGAAATACTTAGGAATTAATCTCACAAAAGAAGTAAAAAAGCTATACAAGGAAAATTATAATACCTTAGAAAAGGAAATAGAAGAGGACCTCAGAAAATGGAAAGACATCCCCTGTTCATGGATAGGAAGAACATACATCATGAAAAAGGCCATTCTCCCAAAATTACTATACAGATTCAACATAATCCCAATCAAAATACCACTAACATACCTCATAGATCTAGAGAAATCACTCCTAAAATTCATCTGGAACCAGAAGAGACCTAGAATAGCAAAGGCAATTCTAAGCAACAAAGGCAAGGCAGGAGGCATCACAATCCCTGACTTGAAATTATACTACAAAGCTACTGTAATAAAATCAACATGGTACTGGAATAAAAACTGACCTGAAGATCAGTGGAATAGATTGGAAGATACAACACAACCAGAAACTCACTCAACCACCTTATCTTTGATAAAGGGGCCAAACATGCTCGCTGGAAGAACGACAGTCTCTTTAACCAATGGTGTTGGAAAAATTGGCTATCCATATGCAGAAGACTACAACTAGACCCATGCTTATCACCATGTACTAAAGTAAAATCTAAATGGATCAAAGATCTAAATATTAAAACAGAAACACTAAATCTGTTGGAAGACAAAGTAGGTAAAATCCTTGAAGATATAGGGATAGATAGAGAATTCATGAACAAAAATCAAACCACACGGGAAATATTTCCCAGAATCAATAACTGGGACCATATCTTATTGCAGAGTTTCTGCATGTTGAAAGAGATTTCCAGCAGAGTGAAAAGAAAACCCACAAATTGGGAAAAAATCTTAATGGATTGTGTGTCAGACAAAGGACTTCTGTCTAGAACTTATAGAGAATTAAAAAAAAATCAGACCCTTGAAATTCAAAGACCCAATCCAAAAATGGGCATCTGAAATGAATACACAGTTCTCAGAGGAAGAAATACAAATGGCAAATAAATACATGAAGAAATGTTCATCATCATTAGTCATGAGAGAAATGCAAATTAAAACCACACCGAGATTCCATCTCACCCCAGAAAGAATGGCCAGGATTAAAAAAAAAAAACTACCAACAACAAATGCTGGAGAGGCTGTCGGGAAAAAAGAACTCTTCTGCACTGTTGGTGGGAGTGTAGACTGATGCAACTACTGTGGAGGTCAGTATGGCGATTCCTCAAAAAGCTGGGTTTGGATAGCTGGAATCTTGCTCACAAGGCTTCCTCCCAGTGAGATTTGCTCCTCTCTCCTGCAGTTTGCAAAGGATCCAGTTGGACATAAGATGTCAGGCAAGATGTGCATGGAGACCTCACATGAACCAGTGGTGATATGGGTCCCTCTAGCATTTCTCTCCAACTCTTGTCACACTTTCATGACAAGGGTCTACACTGTCCTCTGTGTGTCCCAGCACAGCTGAGCACCTGCTTTTGAAGCAGACCCAGCATCCACACGTGGAATGCTGAGACGAAGGCAGGGATGGCCTGGGGTGGAACCCGCTTTTGGATCAGCAGTGAAGATGGTCTCTCTGCCTGCTTCTCTATAGGACCACAGAGGCTCTCCAATTATTCATCAACGGGGCTGATGCCTGCGTGCACAAAGCTTTCTGTACAGTCTTTTTTTGTCCACCAGAAAGATGCGTGTTGAGTGGAGGTAGCCAGATGAATGCCTGTTCCCCACCTCTGTTCCACACCCTTTTCACAGCCTCTGTTGGGATTTCCACACAGGTCTCAGGGTCTGTTTCTATCTTGTCTCGCCCTTGGTCTCATGGGTGTGCTTTCTGAATGCCAGTGTGGAATGCTACTCTGGCCTCAGGCCTCTTGAACAGGCTGTTTTATTTGCTGGGTACAGTCACTCTCTTCCTTGTCCCTTTTAGCTGAACTCATCACTGTGCTTAAGGTTTCAGGTGCCTCTTCACTGTCCTTATCAAATGACCCCAATTCATATCAGATTCCCTGTAGCTCCGAGTACTTTTCCTAAACAGCACTGAACAAGCTCAGTAGGAACAATCATCCCAGTAATTCTGTCTGCTCTGGACAAATCCATTGTGTTTCCTTTCTTATGCATTAGGCTGGATACCCAATCTATGCCCATTGCATCCCTTGGTAGTATCCCATATTTTGGGTTTCATAATCTCCCAGTATATATTATAGTAGTTAACTGAATAAGTGGTATACAGCTAAGATCCAATGAAGATGTGAAATCATGGGCACTGATGTTTCTGTTTCAAGTCTCATTTTGCATAGTGTGACAGTAATATTTTGACGGAAGCAAATCTTAAGAGGCATGGGTAGATAGAATTGCAACTTCCGGAGTTTTCTGAGCCCAGTCAACACAGAATCTCTGTGACCAAAAGCAAGAGTGCTCACAGTGCTCAAAGCATCTGATAAAACACCACTTGGATAAATGTCACACAAGCCATGATCTAATTCTTTGAATTCATACTGGGAAATAATGTAGTATATTACGTTACTGGGGAAGCTCCAAAGAGGCCTCCTGTCTATGATTCTGGGCTCTCTCTGCTTCTAGTGGCTCTCAATTTCTACTCTGTTTTCCAGGTTAACCTTACAGCCTCTGGTACTGCATTCAGCTAGGACCAGTTTCTGGTAGTTGGGTGTTTCATAGCTGCTGGATGGCTGAACCCTAGGCTCCCATCTACCGACTGATTCAGCCTAGCAGTTTAGAAGTTAATCAGTTTTGATTAAGATAGAAACACAATAGATACAGGCACACAATGAAATATACCAAGTTTTATTTAAAAACACAAACAGCCTGTTCTCAAAGGCATCATAAAGGGGATTACAATAGATTAAAATGAGTGAAAAACAGCCCAGGATATTAAAATACAAGACCATATCATGTGATTAAAGTAGGTGACTTTTTGTTGTTACTTCATGTCCAAGACCAGATGCTTCTGAAATTCTGATGAAAGTCTGGCTATGATGATTGTTGACTGCGTGGCCCATAAAAAGGAGCTGACTGTGGCAAAAAACAAAGTCCATAAGGAACTGACATTTGTTGTTTATGAATCCCAAGTTTCAGGGATATTGCTCAAAAGAGACAGGTGGGGGTGGGTGTGCTCCCTGGGTTCATCTGCGTGGGAATGAACCAGGTAACTTTCTGTGGCTCTAAGAAATGAGCTCTGTCACACGCAGTCTTAAAATATTGCTGACTGTCAGATGGAAACAACCCAGATTCTGTCTCCTAAAGATTATAGGAAAAGGAAAAAAAAAACCAGAAAAAAATTAACACCATCCAAATACACGCGCGCGCGCGCACACACACACGCACAGAGGAGTCTTGTAATGTTTGAAATGTTGTTTGAAATAAACCCAATGATAAAATTCCAGCGATTTTGTCTATTTGTTTTCTGCACTCCCTCTTAACCCCTGACATTTGGTGTGTTTGGGGAAGACGTGAAGAAAACATTTCAAACTGACAACTCCAGAACTCCTGACCAACGTCTCTTTCTGTTACAGGCATAGGTTTTGGATTCTAATGTGCGGTTCTGAACTTTGTAAAGTGTAATCTTACGGTGAGGGAAAAACATCCCAGGAGAAGGGGAGAATTCTAAGGGTCTTTCTCAAATCAACTCTGCATGCCATGGGACACAAAGGATGAGAGAGTGAGGGAAGGCCACACACCTCTGTGTATCTGTCCGCTCCAGAATCATGGCCCATGTAGGCTGCTGTGGGGTGGGGTGTGTTGGGGGGTGGGAGGGCTGCTGCACTTTACCTGTTTGTTTTTGTCTTGAATTTTGTTGTTGTTTTGGTTATAAAATACCTGATTTGGCACATTACCTGTGGGCCTTGGGGGACTCCTTACCCAGTTATCCAGCAAGTGCCTTTCGTCACATTTCTGGCAGTATCTATATTGTACCAAGAACCACTGTTGAGCAACAGGTTTTTGGGCGAAGCGAGAAGAAAGCTGAGAGTCACTGGGTAGTCCAGAGGAACTTTCAGAAGAAAGAGAGAAAAAAGGAATTAAGCAGTGACACAAAGGTTTGAAAGCTGTCGTTCCTGGGACTGAACTTCAGGCTCAGGCATCATAAAGTGGCACGCAGACCTCCCTTTGCCATGTTACCATGAGTTGCAGGAGGATGCTGTTGCACTGCTGGTGTTGTCGTCTGTTTGATTGCTTTATGATTTTTCTGATTTTTTTTTCTTCTTCAAAATAAAATATAAAAACCCTGAACCACAGTATTCTGGTTTAATTACAGCCTGGCTCTGTGATACTGAAGTGGGTTTGGGGTTGCAGGCTGGGCCCTCGGTGTCAGTAGCCGTGATGTAACACCTAAATGGAGATCTCACAGGTTAATATTATAACTCTTTGCTGCTTTGAGAATAACACAGCTGTGTTGTTGTTTTTCAATAGCATCAGCCTCTCACCAAACCCTGCCTTGGGGGACCATAAAGCATGGACACAGAATCTGCTGTGTTAGGTTGAGAAACACTGTTTCAAGAACATATTCAGAGTGTTGGAGAAATGGAGTGAGTCTAAAACAAGACATTCCTAGAATCTCTTCAAGTTTGCTTAATAGGTTACTAAGACTGTTTGAGTACTTTTATTAGAGACGTGTATCAGAGCCAAGCCCATCAGGCAGGGGGAGGAGGGACCAGAGCTCACTCACCACCACACAGTGACCGGACAGCGTATTACTGTGTGATGGGTCAGGCTGCTTTGCCTTGAAACAAACCTGGGGCTCTTAGCTGTGAGACGCTGGCAAATCCCTTAGTCTGCTTCTCAGTCCTTACTTAAGGATGACAGTGACTCCGGTATCGAGTCTCTGCTGAGGATTCAGATCCCTACAGCTCTTTGAACCCTGTTGCCAGCAGAGTAGGACTTTAACTACGGTTACTGATATGAGCAGGGGGCAGACGGCAGGTTTACTCAAGAGCTGATACCCAGATGAATTTATGATTTGTGAGCCTTCTACTTCCTTCCTTATTTAATTCTAATTTGCTTATAAAAATACATTCTTACTGCTTAAACCATAGAACATTCTTTTTGATGGGCCGTTTGATACTTAAGATTATTTTTTTTCTGAGACAGTGTCTTGCTATGCAGTTTGGACTGACCTTAAGCTCACTTTGTATCTCTGGATGGTCTCAAACTTGCAACAATCCTTCTACCTCAGCCTCCCAAGTGCTAGGATTACAGGCAAGTGCCACCATGCCTGCCTTGATACTTAATATTTAAAAAACTTTTCAGAGAAGGAAAAGTTATTTTGGTCCACACTCCAGGAGAGAGAAAATCAGTTTTACTTCCTCCAGGCCTTCTGCCTTAATTCTTCTCAGAGTAATAGCCAATGGTGAATTTGGGAGAAGGGACTGGTCACTTTTAGTCCCTTCTTACTGGCTGTTTGGAGCCTGACTGCCTTTAAGGGGCACATTCTGGCCTGCCTTGTGGCCAGGAGGCCGGCTTACTGGGAAAGGTTCATGCTTTCAAGGGGAAACTTGCAATTGTACAACTCCACTTGTCCCAGGGTCAAGAAAGTCATTTTAGAGTGGACTTTAAGCAAGGAGGTCTTCCAGCTGGCGAAGGAAAGCCCCCTTTACCAATTGGCTTTGTTATTGTAAAAGGAAAGGAGGCTAAGATTGCAAGGAAGAGGGGAAGAAGAGAGGGGCAGGGGGTGAGGTGTGTTATGTACACATACCAACCTCACAGGAGGAGTGTAATCATTATGTATGGCAGATACCTACTAATAAGAATAAAAATGGAAAACACCTTGCTAAATAAACCCTAAAAGAAAAATATAACAAAACAAAAGCTGCATCTCCTGTGTCATTTATTACTGAGTTAATTGAAAATTTGGGAGAGCAACAGATTACTTCTACCACCACAACTCTTCTGCACAATTAAAGCTTCTCTGACTATGAAGAGCAAAGCCAATTTGCACACTTAGGAAACCTGTATAGATATTGGGTTACAGTTGCCAATGTGTCTTCATACTCCTGAGGGGAGTGGAAAAAAAAATCAAGTTGTTTCCCAGCTTTGTAATTTTGCTTCATTCATTTGGTCTGGGTTTTGGCCTCTGACTAGCAGGCCAACATGCTCTGAGATTGAAAAGCTAAATAACGATGACCTTGAGGTTTCAAGGTCTCTGGCAAGGATACATTTCAGCACAAAGCTTTTACTGTGCAGGTGAGAAGCCAGTGAATATTTTGACTCACTTGGGAACTGAACACTCTAGTTGAACTTCAGCAGTATATAATCCATTTCTTGGTTTGTAATTGAGCCAGGAATGGAAGACAATCCCATCCACATACATCTGATGGGAAAAGAGAATTTTGTTTGATCACTTGTCAGAATCTATTTTTAGATAAAAAAACCTAGCTCCTTCCACATTGGTAGAGATCAAAATATCTACTCTAACCAGCAAAGCAGAAAGAATTTATTATTTTTTATTTTAAAAAGAATAAAACGAAACAAAGCAAAACAAAACAAGACAGAACAAAGCAGATCAGAGCAAAACAATGCAAATAACACAAGATTTCAGAACAAGACAACAGGAATTGAACAGTGGCTACCACAATGTCTCCTGTTTTCATACTAATAGTTCTGTATACCTTCACACACAATAAGTTAATACAAAACAAAATAGTATAAATGCAATTGAAACTAAAGAATTAGAGCCTTATGGGCCTTCAAAATCAGGCAATGGGTAATCAATAATGGTTACCATAATGTCTCTTGTTTTCTTCAAAATAGCTGTCCATACCTTCATACATATTGAAATCAAATAATTGAAAACAGTCTAAAGCCAAAAAAAAAAAAAAAACCAAGAATAAAAGCATTATTGGACTTTAAAACAAAATGATAGGAAATCACCAATGGCTACCATGGTGTCTCATTTTCTTCAATGTAGCTTTTCATACCATCACATGTAATAAAATCAATACTTGTTAGTTCTTTATATGAAGTTATAGGCCTACATCAGCCTATATATGTACAACTATTCCAGAAAGAAATTATGAGTGAGAAAATAAATGAAAAACACACAGTGCATGACTTTTGAGAATTTGCAAGTGAGGGTAAAGTGGCTGAGAAGTCTACTATTAGCTATCTCAAAATTCTAGGAAAGAAAGATTTTTACAGATATTTAGGAGAAATTTTTTCTTATAAGGATGACTGAAAGGACAAAAATATTATTATGAGGGTTTGAAATACTATCTGATACCTCTGAATTGAAATATACCATTTTCCCTATATTCCTCATTACCAAATCTCTCAACACATTAGGCATTTAAAAAGGAAAGTAGCTAGTTAAAAGTGACAGGAACCATGTAATGTACTCCGGAGGCTGAGCAGGAGCGAATCTATGGCTTGCTTTGTAGGTCAGCCAGCAATGGAAGATGACTAACCAATTAAATTATTTGAACTTAAAATAGATACTTATCATAGGAAGCATTTGAAGTGTGTTCAGTGGTCAATAAATGAAACAATTCCACTGATTATGGAAAATTCATATTTAAATTTCTCTATTTACATGTAAGCCACCTTGGCCCTCTATTCCTTTCTTTCTGCTATTGCAATCATATTATATATCATGATATGTGTTTTTTTATTCCTACTTACAAAGAGATTCTCATGTCATTAA
>PVJX010034583.1:0-11331 GCA_004027295.1 Dolichotis patagonum | reverse complement strand
CACTTGCAATGTGTGATCATCAAAGGGAAGATTTCTTAAAAATAACAAGGGAGCAGGCAGTAACAATTAGAAGGCTAGAGGATGACAAGAGGATCTATAACTTAATAATAAAGCATGTGAATGAAAAAGCAGGACTCAAAACAGAAGAATCACAAAGACTATTCACAGAAATTATTAAGGAAAACTTCCCAAACATAGAAAAAGGAAATGATATGCAGATGTATGAAGCATACAGAACTCCAGCCACCTAAAGCCAAAACAAAGCTACACCCAGACATATAATAATCAAGAACCCAGAAATTCAATATAAGTATATTAAAAGCCATCAGAGAAAAGAAACAGATCACCTATAAAGGAAAAACTATCAAAATCATGGCAGATTTCTCAACACAGACCATCAAGTCAAGAAGAGCTTGGAGTGAAATAGCTCAAGCCCTGAAAGGGAACAACTTCCAGCCTATATTGATGTATCCTGCAAAACTCTCTCTAAAAATTAATGGAGAAGCAAAATACTTTCATGACAAAGAGGAACTGGGACAATTTGTGACCTCCAATCCAACCCTACAAAAAATACTAAAGGACATTTTAGAGAGCGCAAAAAAGAATACGAGAATTTTAGAAACAGTGGAGAAGAGGCCACAGTGAGTGGGCAGACAGTGGAGTGGAAGAGAAAAATAGACAACCAATGGCAGAAAAAGAGAATAGCAGAAATGAGGCATACAAGATTGGCTATAATGTCTACTATAGAGGGCCTCGAAATACTAACAGAGAGAAACACAGGCAGAGTAGATCAGGAGATAGTGTCCATTGAGATGCTCTATATAGGGAGGCAGTGGGACCCAAAATAAGCAATGCACCTATGGGAGTGAAAGGGTAGAAATTGTGTAAAAAAGGAAGGCAGAGGATATTGTTAATTGGGTAACAAGATATAAAATCTACATTATTCTCATCACTCTTCTTGGATGGATTACATGCTGTTCCAGTTTGTCTACATACACTAGAATTGAGGACACAGTCAACTATCCCAAAAATAAGAGGACATATTATGGTAATCATCCCTAATTTCCTATCAACTTAATCTGAAGCCCTGTATAACTTATACTGTCTTATTATGACTGATATTATTTGAATCTGGTTTGTTAGATTGCTATCTTGTATTGACTGATTTTATTCAAATCTGCTATGATTGATAGCATCAAGTCTAAGAGTATAGGTAACTATACTGAAGACAAGATTCACCAAGATACACACTCTGGTTTGATTATTGCCTGCTTTTGAAGACTTACAATATCTTCAATGCTTCATTAATCTTGTTACATACTGCTGAGACATCATTGTAACCATTGTAGATCACCTTGTATTGTAGTTTTATATGACTTTTTGCTTCATGCTTTTCTAGGAATTGTTTTGTTTTGTCTTGCTCTGTTTTGTTTTTCCCTCTAATACAGAAAGGATAGATATACACATAAAGACTCATGCATGTATAGAGCTTATAAACAGTTTACGAGAACCATCTATATCATGCAGGTTGAAATGAACAACTATTTTGAAGAAAAAGAGACACTACCTTACCCAGTGCTGATTCCATAATGTCATGATGTGAAATCCAGCAATACTATCATTCTTTGTTCAAAGTGATTTTAGCTTGTTTTGTTTTTCTTTTTAAGTTCAACACACATGAAGCTATGAACAGCTGTTTTGAAGAGAATGAGAGACACTATGACAGCCATTCTTGGCTTACCTATTGTCTTGAAGACCTGAAACGCCTTCCTCATCCTGTTCAGATCAGTTCCATACTATGTTGTTTGATGTGAACTCCCTGTATGTGACTATATGGACAACTATTTGGAAGAAAACAAGAGTCAACATGCTAGAGAGTGAATATCTTTGATTATATAGCTTTAAAATGTATGTCTCTTACATTATTTTCTTGTGACCCACTTTGTTCGGTTTTGTTGTTTACTTTTACCCTTTTGATACAACTGCATGTTGTATCAAAAAGGTAAAAAAATTTTTGAATGTGTAAGATGGATGAACATATTGCTTTTTTTTCAGATTGTGTAGCAGAACTGTTAACAGTCTCACTGTTTGAATATCTATTTAGATGGTTTAATTTTGTAATTTGAACAATATTTTTCCAAGATGTCAGTATGTAATTTGTCAAGCAATGATTTCTTAGTGGTTTTTTTGGTTCTTTTCCTTTTTTCCTTGGAATTCTGTATTGTTGCTACCCTGTATTCTGTTTTGTTTGTTTTTTCTCTTTAAATGAAATTTTAAACAAAGAAACATCATCCTCTGATGAATGAGGCTTCATGATTAAAATACAAATGAATTAGGAAATGCTCTTAATTATGTTAATCTTTATTTTGTAAGGCAAATTTTATACTGTGATTTAATAAATTAGGATAAATAATATCTAATGTAGAACAAAATATCATGTTTGCCTAAAAATTCACTGTCAGAAGAAAAATTTTATCTAAACTTATTTAAATGAAGTTTTCATGCAGATTAGAAAAAAAATTGTACCAGCTATTTTACTAACTTTGTCTGTCAATGTTCATAGAGTATGTACTTGACAGATGAAGTTGTCACTAGCAATACTGATGGCAGCATAACTGAGAAATTTAGGATTATATACTCAATAAAGGTTTACACACAATTGAAATACAAGATTGACATGATCTTCTATTATGATTTTAGAAGACCATGGATAATATTTAGATTTTATAATAAATATATTTTTCTAGGCATGCATTGAGATACTTTAGACAAAGAAAATGATCATCTCATGTTTATTTTTTTGATACTAGGCCTTGTTGCTAAGTGATCCTGCTCATTTACACCAGGTTCAAGACTTACACTCCTAATAACAAGCTGATGTGTAATCACATATACTTTTGTATGAAGTGTTCTAATTTCTATAGTGAAGCACAAATGCAATAACTTAAAAGGTACTTTGAATGGCATCACAGAAAATGTGATTTACCTGCCATGGGAAAACACGATCACATTTTGTGTCCCATCAATAGACTTTATGCTTGTTAAAGAAGCATGTCTTGGAGGGTGTGGAACACAGCATACACAGCATTGTATGTATTATGTCTCCAATCTGTCATGGTTGGGTCAAAATGATTCACAGGCAGCCAAACTAGAGAGGCATTGGGTGTGCAGTCCTTCAAAGAACAATCAAAATCTGAGAATTAGCAGTGGAAATTTTCCAACCAAAATCTGGTGAAATAAATATCTTATGGGTATTTGGAAGGTTTGGCCTCCTGGACAATATTTTGAAACCAGAAATATTCTCACAGTGGTTTGAAAAAATGAGAGTCCCATATAATGAATTAAAGATGAAAAATTTCCCAGTCATTTCAGTGTGTTGTTGTGTTTGTGACCCATACTTTGCCTGTTAGTAAATAATTATCTAGGTTATAAGTTACATCATTCAGGGAATCAGTGTCACAGTAAATGATAACTACATTGATTTGTGCTGTTTCCTTGGTCAAGATAATGTGTTGCTTTGTAAGTTCCATGTATGACACAAGTGGAATTGACACCATTTTCACAAATGCTACACAGACTTTGTTCCTTTTTATCTCCCCTGTCACATCTGAGAGAAACTGAAGACATTTCTGACCTTCTATAATGACCAGTTCCACCCAGGTCCATCTGAAATGAAGCATCAAGGAAACCATAGCAAGGACAAGGGATGTGTCCTTAGGGGCTATCTGATACAGAGAAGGAATCTGTCCATTATCTATTGGCATAGGATCAAATGAACCAAATGTAACCTAAAAGGAATTGGAAGGAATATAAGGAAAAGTGTGGACATAAACTGCACTTCAGTCTCAGAGAATAATAAGCAATAGCAGGAAAGGGTAGATGGAGGTATTATTCATCAAGACTTTCTAATTATCTCACTTTACAAAAGGTTTTCTCAAAACCTCTGAGAGACAATTTTTTAGGAAATATTGTACTTTTCTTTTATTTGCTGAACACAAAGAAAGCAAACCATCAACTCTCTGTGTACTTATGTATTAAAATCAAACACTTATAAAGATGTGCTTTAACCAGGACCCATCTTCCACTGTGTTTACCCACCTCATAATGTCACTAATGGAGACCAGGTTTCATCTTCCTCATCTCACTCATCCTCACCCTTGGAAACCTGTAGAATACCAGAAGGTTTCCAACTTGAACAGAAGTCACCAATGATGTTCCTGTCAGCACTGCTACAGATTGGCTGTCTTTCCTACAGGAGTAATTAGGGATTTCATTCTGTCCTGTGAGCTAAATGAGGGAACTCTCCAGCATCCTCCAGTGACTATAAAGGAAATTATGGAACTCAAAACCCAGGGTTGTGTTGGGTAAAAGATGAAGATTCCTGTTGAACTCCTCAATGGCAAATAGGAAGGCAAGAATATACTCGTAGCTATTGGAAATATGCCTTCATGGAGAGAATTGAGATCTTTATGATAAAGAGTTTATCTACCATTAAGTTGCAGTCCAGTACACTATCAGGTATGAACTCAGTGTTCATGTTCATTGTTCATATTCATGTTATGGGAACTGAGGCATAAATGAGATATCATTACTGGTTGTGTTTTGTGGAGGCAGTTAGGGCTAGATGGGAACTTGAGGTTGGATTTTTCTGATGAAGTTCAGTGTCTCAGAAGATTTCATGACAATCCCTTCACCATCCTGTTGTGATAGTATGTATTGTCTGGATGCTCACTGAGGAACTTGAAGGCTCATGTCATTTTTGAGACACCACAGTTAAATGTCAAAAATCTTGTTTTCAGTACTCAATTGGAAAAAAATCATCTTTCAGCATTGCTACAGACTTGTCTTTCTTACAAGAGTAATAAGGGATCTCATTCTGTCCTGTGAGTGAAATGAAGGAACTCTCCAGCATTCTCCAGTGACTATAAAGTTGTATATTTTTATAGAGCAAGCAGAACTCAGGAAATATACTAATAAGACTAAACACCCAGGAAATTATTTCCATCTTTGGAAAATCTGGCCTCCATGAAATTTTAGGTTTTATTGTTAAACAACGCATAATACGCATTTCACATTATAACAATGATATACATGAAAATGGAAACAATTGCAAATTAAGAAAATAATGTTAAGTGGGACATCTGAGACACATCCAGAAATACATCTATGAGATGATTATGGTGCAGCATGTGTTTCAAGTTGAGTTACCTAAGACTCTGTCTCATCAAAGTTATTTTCCTGCAATTCTGAGCAAGATCAAGGCAGGGGATCTCACAATTCCAGACGTAAATCATTCTACAGAGCTAGTGATAAAGAAAACAGCCCAACAATATTAAAACCAGACTTGTAGATCAATGGAACAGAAGGAGATATGAGAACAATTAATGGCACACTCAGCTATGTTATCTTTGATAAAAGACTAAAGCCATTTACTGGATGATAACCTCTTTATTAACTTGTGCTGGAAACACTGACTGTGTACATGCTATTGCTTGAACTTACAGCTATATTTCTCAATATGTACAAAATTATAATCAAAATGGATCAAAAATCTCAACATCAGAAGAAAAATCTCCTAGAAGACAAAATAGGTAAAACACTTGAAGACATAGGTGTGAGTAAAACTTTCTGAGCCAAACCCTAGTTATACAAGAAATATCACCAAAATGAACCAATGAGATCACATGAAATTATAAAGCTCTTCACAGCAACATCCACCACCAACAGAGTGAGGAGACAACCTCCAGAATGGGGAAATTTTTTGTTAGCTTTTCTCTTCAAAGGACTGATATAGAGACCATATAAAGAACTCCAAAAATAAACCCTCCAGTTTAAAAGAGCCAATCAAAAGTGGGCAATTGAAATGAATAGAAAATTCTCAAATGGTAAAATACAAATAGGCAATAAATACATTTTTAGAATCTTTCAACCTCACTGGTCACTTGAGAAATGCAAGTTTCAACAACACTGAGATTCCATCATACTCCAGAAAAAGTGCCTACCATCAAGAAAGGAAACAATAACATGTTTTCACAAATTTGGATTAAAAGGGAAACTTCTTCATTGTTGGTGGCAGCATAACCTACTGTAACAACTATGGAAATCAGTATGGAGATTCCTCATATCACGCAAAGTAGAAATTCCATTTGACTGAGATACTTCCCTTCTGACTATCTTCCCAAAATAAATAAGACATCTTATATCCATATTTGTAGTCACATAATTCTTAATTACTAAATCTTGGAAAAAGTACATATGTCCATCAAAAAAGCAATGGATTATGGAAATGTGGCAGATACACAATGCAGTACAACTCTGCTGTAAAAAAGGTAAACTTGTAATTTGTAAGAAAAGGGATACACTTTGTGACCATGAAATTATTTGAAGTAAACCAGACACATAAGCTTAAAAATCACATGATTTCCTTTATGTAGGAAACTCAATAAATGAGGTGCTAAATAAAAGAGAAATGGGAAAAAGAAATAAAGCTATCGCAATGCAGCATGCGCAGTATATATAAAATATATATTGTCTTCATTCAGTATAATCGCTTATGTGTTTTATCTGTTTTTGTCCTATTAGTCTGGTTGTTAAAGAGCATATATGATTATTAAGTTCATATAGAGATCATATATACTAATTAAGTTCATATAGATCTTGAAGATAAACAAATCTGATGCTGGAAGAGTAAAAAGTGGGGAGCATGGAGAAAAAAACTTAATAGAAATGTGTCATGTACGCATACCAATTTTCCACAATGAATGCAATCACTATGTACATACACTAAAAAAAATTGAATTACACTAAGTTAGATTAAAAATGAAAAAAGAAAACGTTTTTAATTTTTACTTTAAAATTTAACAAAAATTTACAAGTGACTGATGTTGAAAATTGAAGGTGAAATTTCCAAATTTGCTATTTTGCTTAACAGAGAAGAAAGAGAATGTATAAGAATATACTGAGTATGAACAGATTTACAGATCAGTACTTCTACCCTATCACAATAGAAATTGGACTGTAATTTTAGTGCAGAATCAGAAGGGGATGACTGTAAATTCAAGCCAGTTGGGAGAGTTTAACATGCAGCATGTCCTGGTATCAAAAATAAAAAGCCAGGTTAATATTCTAGGTCAGCATGATGCCCTGGGTATTCATTTCCACTACAGAAAAAAAGTATGCTCTTCTAGTAATTTATTAATAGATAGTGGGTATAAGAAACACAAAGTGAGTTTTATAAAAAAATTAATGTGAATTTGCTTTAAATACTCAAAAATATTTTAAACAAAGAATTATCCTAACTGTGTTATTACAAAGATTCATAATTTTTAAAAATATCCTCACATTTCTGGAAGAAGAAACCCAATATACTTATTCAAATACAGAGAATATTTGATGGTATCAGGTAATAAAAATATTTGATATAAGTTTTATTATTTTAACATAAGTAAAGCAAAATCCCTGCACATTCATCCATGTGGAGCAAGATTAGAAATGCCAAATTTTTTAATCTGCTTGATTTGTTTATTTTGGTAATGTAAATACGTCTTCTCACATAGCACTACATCCCATAAACTATAGAGTTAGTATTCAATAAAAAATTAAAGATGAAACAAAGCATAAATTCTTTTAATTCAAAATTTATTAACAAAAACATCGATGAATCACAATGACAGTGGTTGGAGGGCAGGTGGACAAGCTTTCCCTCTTCTCATGGAGGATTGCACAGGAAATCACAGTAGCTTCTTCCTGTAGATCCTGTGTTAAGGGAACTAATAGAAGCTTTCCAATTGACAGGGTGTGGTCTCCTTTATGTATTGTGAAGTGGACCTTCTTTTGTATTATATTACCGTGTATATTATTCATGTTTTTCTATCTAGAGAAAATAAGCCCAATTAAGAATTTGAACATTGGGTGCAACAGATCCCAAAGTATAAGGTCGCAGTTGTGCTCGCGAGGGGAGTCTTGGATAATGCTAACTTTTCTCAGCAGCAGCAAACACTGCCCACCAAGAAAGCTTTCCCAATCTCTGTATCTGGATAGTTTTTGTTGTTGTGTTGGTGCGGCTGTGGTGGTAAAAGTGTGGCCTTTAAGGGAAGCTTGGTCTTTAAGACCTTTGGACTAAACATTCACCTAACACAAGCCTCTCCTGAACTGGGAGTAAAACATTTAACCCTCAGTCATTGGATGCTTTTTGTTTTTCTTTCTTTTTTCTTTTGTTGTAAAAAAGGTAAAATTAATTTTTTATTGTTGGTATATTTTGTGGATGAATATTTCTAAGAATCTGGACCAAGAGCATTTTGAATAAAATAAGGATCAAGGCAATATTTCTGTACTATCAATTGGAATTACTTAGCATCATTCTGGACTTTTGAAGTCATAAAATAAGTATTCAATAAAACAGCAAGAAAAAAGGAATTGACTGGACAAACACATTAATATTTCATAAAGGAGAAAACTGTTCACTTCACAAATACATGAAACTATCATATAAACCAAGACCACAACCAAAATGTTGTTTGAGTCAAGCCAAATACAAATACATAAATGCAACACATAAGAATTATATTTATGTATTTACAAATACATAATACAATTATGTATTGTATATAAGAATACAAATACATAAGAATTGTCAAAATATCCGATATATGATTGCTATCTTAAAATATTTTGGTGAAAATGTATATAGAATAATAGCAATTAACAATAATCAAAGTGCTATAATGAGATAGGAAAATAATATTCAAATAAAAAGAGAAACTAGTAATGGTATACAGGAAAGAAGGGAAAAGAAAATAGAGAATTAAGGAAAATTGGAAACAAAGCTTTTGTGTGCAAGAAGGGAAAAAGAGTGAAAGGGAGGGCAGAAAAATGGTTAAAAAATTGGATCAAAATATATCATGTACAGGTACACATTCCTCATGATGAATTTGATCATTATGTGTACCTAACATGTATGCATAAAATTAATTTTAAAATGTTGTCATACAATATTTACCAAAAGCATAGACTTATAGTAAGGACTTCAAAGCACCTAAGAGAATATTTCACACATGTTAACACTCCTAAAAATTTTGTGGAAAATGCCACTACTATAACTGAAAATAGAAAGAAGGGAGCTTATTTTATGGCAATACCAGGGGCTTTAAAATTAATATCTTTAGAAATGTTTCAGATGGTAATTCAATGGTATTTTTTTAAAAACACATCAATTTTAATGTAATGTTTTAAACAAAAAGAATTAAATGAAAAAACAGATGTGCACAAATGCAACGAAATAGTAAAAATAGAGAAATAACCTGTGTGGAAATTGTTATTTATTTATATATGTATATACATGTTTACCCCTTATATCACAGGGCTCTAATTTCAAGTCACAGATGAATATTATTTTTTGTATGCAAAAAGAATTTTGAAAAATACGATTATTTACTGTGAGTTAAGCTTCAGACACTACATGATTTTTGAATTAACATAGACTTATTCATACAATTAAATATTAGAATGCTTGGTAAAGAGGAGTTAAACATGAGAAAAGTGAATTTTGTACTACCTAGAATTTTCTGTTTATTTTAGCTTAAAAAAGATACAGTCTATGCAAAATATTCACAGTCCAGTTAGTTGTGTTAAAAAGACAGTACACAGTTAGCCAACTTATCCTTTAAAATCATGGAAAAGTATTTTTGAGCTAGTGGAAAGAACTACAATAAGATATATAAATTGCAAAGTGCAAGCCATCAAACAAAATATTCTTAAGGAAATGCATGAAATATAGTCACTGCAACAATTAAAATAATGCAAATATATCAACATCACATTATTTGTAATCAATTTAGGATGCTTGCTTGAGGTAATGATTAAGGAAACAATATTGCCTTGCCTGCCTGACTGAAGTGTTTGTTATTGTGCTTCCAGATGGTTCTTTAATACTAAAAATTTGAGTATTTCAAATAAATATAGATTTGAGTCCTGACAATTCCATTCTCAAAATATTGCTGGGTAATATATAAAGACTTTGTGTCAAAAACCAGGACATTGTCAGGGAAAAGTGTTCAGGAATAAAAGTATCATCAGATATCTGGAGATGTAATAAATGTGAGGAATAAGCTGGCAGTGGGGGCAAACACCTGTAATCCCAGCACTTGGGAGGCTGAGTCAGGAGGGATCATTGCAAACTCAAGACCAAACTCGGCGCCCAAGAGAGCTCAAGGCCAGCCCAAACTGCATAACAAGACACTGTCTCAAAAAGATAAAAAAAATGAGGAAAATACAGACATTATCTGTGGAATTATGAGAACAATATCACTTATCTTGATATCCCTGCTCCCAATTACAAGAGCACTAGTGGATTCAGTACCTGACAAAACCCAATCTGTAACTGTGTGAATAGCACCCCCTTTCCACAAAGGGACACAGTGAATCTGCTAAAGTTTTCTTATGCTGTGCAAAACAAATTAATTGATTTTATATCTGGCTGCAGAACTGCTTTAAGATTATCTGAGAATAGAGAGTGCTCATTCATGTGTGAAGAAGAAGAAGAATCAATCTGGAGTGTGAAAAATTCACAGATGAATCGTTCATTTTTGTCCTGGCATGCAGATCCAGGAGTCAAAAAGGATACAATGCATAAAGCCATAATATGAACATTAAGGACATGCAACTGAATATCTACAGTGCAAGTTTCCCCTAGCAGGAGGCTTATGACTATCAGTGGACACTCTGTAGGGACACAAGACATTTTATATGTAATGAAAGAAAATTAGAAGACCAGCATTGTATGCAGGGAATGCTTTGCTAGCTGCTTTGTACTGAATTCAACATAAGGTATCAGCCTCTGATTCTAAAGAACATCAGTCAGCGTGCTGTGCTGTGACAGTTAAGTTCAGAGGAGCGACAAAAGTAGTACAGTAAGAGAGGGTGATGTATGCTTCACCTTTCAATCCTGAAAGAGGAGGCTAAGAGAACAAGAATTTATCACAGCCTAGGTTTAAAAGGTTTAAAACATTGCAGGTATATCTACAATTATTCATGTGAAGTACTTTACATCTATGAGTGGGGATGACAGGACAGCAATAAAAAAAATATGGATGCAACCATCCACAGATGCTTAGGCATTGCCCTTCCTGATCGGGAAAATGAAAATAAATGCATGGAAGTGACACTTAGAGAATCATAATGTAGTCCTTCGGAGGCTTTAAGTGAAAGACACCAGTGCAGTATATATAAATAAAAAGGGAGAAAATCCCCCAATCACCAAATCTCAATGCTTGTACAAACTAGTGCTCCTACCAAATAGGCAGGATTCATTTTCTAAATTACAAACCAGGATAG
>PVJX010034582.1:0-18835 GCA_004027295.1 Dolichotis patagonum | reverse complement strand
CACATGTGTGCCTACAGTGGCCAGGTTTTTAAGAGCAGATAGGGCTGTATTTGGTGTACACGGTGCCTGTGTCTCCCCCACGAGCCGTGTATGCATGTGCTGCACGTCCCCTCTGGCCTGCAGGGTGGAGGAGGAATCAGGTGGGACCGGGTCCCCAGATGTTGTGCTCTTGTCCTCGGCGCCCCTCTGTCCACAGGTGGTCTTCCCTGCCACAGGGCTGCCGCCTTGCTGCCCCTGGCCCTGGGCACTGCCTACTGCTGACTGAGGAGGGCTCTGGTTTGGGTCCATAGTCTGTGGGAGTCCACTTGGTTGTGGGGTTTGCCTGCCTGTGGATAGGCTTCCCTGGCTCCTGGCTCTACTTGCTTCGGTTCTCCAAGCCTCATGGCAGTGCGGTGGCTTCCTGCTGCCTCGCCCTGCCCTGTGGTCTGCCTGAGCCCTGTGTTGCTGGTGTGTCCTGGTCAAGGCTTCCTGTAGAGCCAGGTGCCATAGTGGCTGCATCCTGACCCGTAGCTGCATGCTGTGTTCTTACTGTGCCTTGGGCGCCCCCACCCACTTCCCTGAGATGGTTTTGGGGGCTAACTGGCTTCACAGGCAGGCACCATGAGGACATCCTCACAGGACCCCTTCACTTGCGCCCAGGTGCACCCTGGGCTGCAGTGCTGAGGTCTGGCTGTGACTCTGCCCGTCCCCTTGCCGGAGTGTGTGCATGTGTGCATGCAGAGGTGGCCGTGAAGGTGGGCCGCCAAGCAGGGGCCTGCAGTCCATAAGGGCCTAGTTCTGGTTCCATCCTTCATGCTGCTGGTCTCCTCCTAGGGATGGGGAACAGCAGCCTGGTCTCTCTGGCTCGTGCTGCTTCCTCTTGGTCAGGCGCAGCGTGGGGACTGGCCTGCTGTTGCTGTCTGACTGCTGCTCCTCTTGCCCAGCCAAACTCCAGTTCTGCAGGAGACTGACGCTCACCTCGAGGTCACCTTGGAGTGGGGGCTGCCCTTCTGCATCTTCTCCCTGCGTGCCTTTGCTTTATTTTGTTGTTGCCTGTGTCCCCCACCAGGGGTGATTCGCCCTCGGAAGAGGCTCTGTGAGGGCAGAGATTTTACGCTGCTTTCTCCCCCGCGGCTCGGCGAGATCCCAGGATGCTGCCTGCTGCATGGCAGGTTCGCCATAAACAGCTCGAATGAGCGAGTCGCACCTGCTTTGTCTACCTCAGTGTTGGTGTGAACCTTCGAGCTTTTCTTGTCTTGCTTTATTTATTCCCCTCCCTCTTCTCCTCCGCCTACCGTCTGTGTTTGTTAATTTCTCAGTCTGGTGGGCTGGCCTTTTTCTTCATTTCCTTTCTGCAATTTAGTGTGGCCTCAGGAGGAGTGGTTAGGGTGCTGCTCCCGCCCTGGCTGATCCCATGTGGAGTGTGTGCAGGGGTGTGGGTCATGCAGGGAGGGCCACACAGGGCAGGCAGACATGTGTGCACATGTGTCTGTCGGGTGGAATGTCGCTGTGCTGTCGGCTGCATTTAGCACTCCTTCCGCAGGAGTCTGGTGCAGCCTCTGTCCTCAGCACAGCGTGACCTGGTGCCTCAGCTGAGAGCACCCACGAGACTCCGGGGCATGCTGTGGGCTGGCGCCAGTGTCCCTTCCTCCCCTGTTCTGTCTTCTACCTCCTCGGACAATACGGGATGGCATTCGGGCTTTGGCACTGTTGTGGGGTGGGGTAGGGGCTCTCTGCTCTTGTCTTACTGTTCTCATTGCCGAGGCAAAATGCCTGACACCTGAAGTTAAAGGGGGCCGGTTTATTTAACTCACAGTTTGCAGAGGTTTCAGTCCATAGGTTGCTCCAAGGCAGCATGGCACATGGTGGGAGGTGATAGTTCATGGCAGTGGAAGACAGCAAAGGCAGCAAGGGGCGGGGACAAGCATGTCTCTGTCTCTTACACTGTGTGCAGGGTGCCCGCCCTAGGCGGGTGTAGCGCTCACACCCTTAACCCAGCGGACTGTGCCAAAGCAATCAGCGCACTGATTACTAACCACATACCCTTCATCCCAGCATCACACACTCTGGACTCAGCCACCTCTGAAAAAGCCCTGTGACCTCACGAGCTTTGGGGGGGTCATCTAGACACAAACCGTAAGGGCTCCCATCTGGGTGACTCAGAACGGTGACCCAAGGTGGTTCCGGAACCAGAACTGTGGAGGGAAGGGGCCTTTGGGTTTCTGGGCCAGGAGCAGAGCGCAGATCTGGTTGATGGGGCTCTGTGGTGGGGACTGCAGAACGTGGGGCCAGTTCGGGAGAGGAAGCCGTGCGGGTTGGCTTTGGGGGTAGAGACAGACTCATGAAGAAGACCAAGGGGGCCTGGGATTCTGCTGCTTGATGCCAGGGGAGAGGTAAAGGAGAGTCAGTAAAGCTGGAATGTTAGCATTTTTCTAGGTTATGGTTATAAAAGTAATAATGTGCTCATTGAAGACAATTTGAAAAATACAAGAAGTACCCATTATTTTGCCATTCTTAACATTTGAAATACTCATTTCCTCCTGTCATTGGAACGCTCTCCGAAGCTAGTTTTGAATATTGTACAGTTGTACATTTCCTAAATCGTAGAGAATCACAATGGATCTTCCCTCCCTGTGGAAGGACTGCAGCAACTGCTTAGTGCTGTGTCAGCTGCTCCCAGCTTGGACTTGGGGTGCCCATTGAGGGGCTGCCCAGCTCTGGGCCTGAGTCCTGGCCTGGTGGTCTCGGGCTAGTGAACACCCCTCTAATGGACCCTCAGTGGTAGTGTTTGCTTCGAGAACCCATGGGTGCTGGATGCTGGTGAGGCGGATGCCTGGATGTCTGGGGGCGCCTGTGGCTTCAGAGTCCTGCCTGCCACCACACACTCTGCCCAGCACTGTGCTCCCACCTCTCCAGGTCCCCAGCGGGGCTCCCAGAGGTAGCCTGCAGCCAGCGGTCAGCATCTGTGCTGTGCTGTGGCCTCGTTAAGTTCTGAAAGGCCCTCGGGCAGCCAACTGCCCCAGAGTCCCCTGAGTGCTGCCCAGAGGAATCTGGGGAGAACTCGGGAGAGCGCTGCCCTCAGTGGGCGCTGTGCTCAGGGCCGGTGTCCCTGGTCCCCGACTCCAGGCAGCAGCACCCTTCTGTGCTGGCTGCTTGTGCACTGGCTGCTGCCCCGGCCGTGGGGCCCCAGGGAGTCTGCAAGCCCAGGTCCTGCTGCTCTTCTCCAGGCTGCAGTCTTCTCTCCTGGCCCAGCTGTCAGCCCTCTGCCCACAGGGGAGTCTCCTGGGGCCCCCTCCGCCCCATTCACTCGTGAGGAGCAGCCTGGCCGGCAGCTCCATTCAGGGCCCTGTGCATGTGTCGGGGAGGAGCTGGGCTGAGTGACCCCCCAGTGGGAAGCACCACTGCTGAGGGAACTCAATTGACACTTCACTTCTCAGTGGCTTCCTTTCACTTGTGGGCCTGAGTCCTGGCCCGGTGGTCTCAGGCCAGCCTAGATTTTTTTTAAAAATGCATGTTTGGAGGCATGGTTGTAGGTTTTCTAATTTGTGCTGGTATTAGTTACCTTGCAAGATAATTAAAAATAAATAAAAATGATCTGTAATGAGTTCATTAACCCATCAATTAATGGATGCTTTGAAGAGGCTGGTTTGCCGTCAGAGTGGCGGATGCTGGTGCTGTCATTTGTTTAGCAGCTGCTGTTCAGCCTGGATTAGCGTTGTTCACCCTGTGTGCAATGGTTGTTCAACTGCAATTGCACAGCAAAGCGTGGTATACAATCTAAGAATACAGTAGTAGAATACAGCCAGGTGTTTCTAGCAAAGCATTGTTAATTTGCAAAAGTGCAGACAGCCAACATGGAGCTGGAGTGAGGGGCTCTGATTTCTGAGACACTGCTGATACTTTTGAAGGAAGTGTTGGAGGAGCAGGGAGCAGAGAGAATAAGTTGACAACATTTTCCAGTATTTTCTGCTCCATTTTACCATGCAGTGGAAAAGACCAGGGACCAAAGTCACACATGGTTTGTAAGATCACTTTCCGTGGCATTTGGAATTCACAAGATTCGTGGGCAGAGCATTACAGGTAAACTGAGGCAAGTGGGCAGTCTGAGCAGCGGGCCTGGACTGAGTGTGGTGCGTGGCCAGCTGGGCGCGGTGCTCTTGATAGCGCATCCCCTGGTGTTTGGACGCTCCCAGGAGGGTGGCTCCTCCCTGGCGTGTCTTCCTGGGGGCGCTGCTGAACGAAAGCTGAGCTTGCCCCACAGGGAACGCCTGGGCCTAGGACCTAGGGGAGGTACTGAATAGGCAAAGCTACTGTCGGCCCCACTCCCGGACTAGACGACTGCTCCCCTGCTGTGGTTTCCTTGCCACTCCTCATCTCCCACACCCTCCTCGGGGCTATGGGCACTGCCACTGGCCTCCAGTATCTTCGCCTCCTTTGCTGTTGCAGTGCCACTGCCCACCTGTCCTCTGGTCGAGTATAAAGAAGTCATCTTTAGCCACACAGGAAATTGTGGCTGGTAGGATTGGGGAGGAGCCAGCATGGCTGCACCTGGTCTGTGCGGGCCATGGGATGTTCTGGGATCTTGCAGCTTCTTATAGTCTGTGGCTTGCAGGGTCCTTTTTCTGCACTACAGCAACTCCCCTCTATGGCAAAACTTAAATTGCTAAAAGTTTTCCTTGCTGTAATTCCGTGGAAAACCTTTGGAGAACTGAATGGTGTGGCTGCCCCAGTGCTGGAGGCCTACGGAGCACAGGGCATTGACTCCTCGGTGCTGGTGGACGGGCTTGGCAGGCAGTGCCGCGTACTGTGGGCCAGTTACCCCGTGGAGCCACTGCGTTCAGGAAAGAAATGGTGTCCTTCCTGACTGTGCGCACACTTTTTCTTGCTGTCGTTCTCTGACAGTGTAAAGCAGCTCGCACGGCATTGTGGTAGATGTCACAGGTAGTGTAGGGTGAGCCAGTGTGTGGGAGGCTGTCTGCAAGTGCTGGGGTGTCTCGTGCCCCACCTGGGTCGGCCAGGATCCCAGAACCTTTCCGCACTGAGACCGGGTTGATTGGATGCTGCCAAGACCTTACGTGCAGTTCCCTAAGATAGCAGACTGTTGGTGAGTGGTAAAATAATTCCGAGTACTTTGTGCTGTTTACATTTTTTGTGAAATGGTACTTTGCTTCTGCTGACATCAGGATGGCCAGGGTGGGGCGGAGCCTGTCATGTTTAGGGAATGTAGATCAGTGTGACAAGCAGGTGACCAGGAGAGCCCCAGAGAGTCTGCTTGGTTTACTGTGCGTGGAGCTGGTCGCGCGCCGTGAGCCAGCAGTGTCCAGGTGCTGTCGTCGTGCAGGGAGCCTTGCGTCCTTTCCTCCCTGGGGCACCTTTCGGGGTGGAGCTGGGTTCCTCCAGCCAGTGAGGGTTGCAGGGTGGTACACGCCTGGGCCTGAGGGGCTTGTGCCCTCCACGGATGGCTTCTGGCCCACAGTTTTCGACTTGGCCTGGGGTCGGCCTCCCTGCCTGGCCAAGTCCACAGAGTCGGAGCTGGAGGCAGCTGTGGCCTGTCAGGTATGCCCAGGCTTGATGGTGGTGGCGGTTAGACGTGCCATGCCCAGCCCTGTCCACAGGGTCATCATCAGTCATATGCCTGGGTCCTTGGTAGCTTTTGGGGTTCTGTGGTGCCTCAGTGGCCCTGCTTGCCCAAGGCGGGGCCGGTTAGGTATCTCGGGTGACGCAGAGATTCTCAGTGTGTGGCAGGAAGCCTTGTCTGAGGCGGGCTGGTGGTGTTTGCCCAGAACCCGCTTACCCAGTGCCTTCCCCCAAGCAGTGCTGTCGGCAGTCTGGGCCAGTGTCCATCCCACTGTGAGAACATACCCCTGCCCCTGCTACCTAGTGTCTTGTTACAGCAGTTGCTGACGTGTAGGTCCCATTCATCAGCAGCTTCAGACAGGACTGGTGGCAGCCGTTCCTACAGCTAGGATGCGTGCTGAAGTCAGGAGGGCCTGGTGCCCCGACACGCCGCAGGGCTGAAGTTTGTGTTAGAGGTGCCTGTTGGCCCTGCGTGTAGAGCAGACATCCGAGCAGACAGTGTGGGCGGGCAGTGTCTGCGTGGACTTCAGGATGTGTCACCGGGCAGGCTCCCTGGAGTCCTGGTGCAGGGAGTGCGGGGGCCTGGGCAGGTGGCAGAGAGGCTGCTGCCCCTGTGAATGCCTCAGATTCGCAGTCCCGAGGAGGAGGTCGGCAGGGGAGTGATGGGGAGGCCTGGAGGGGTGTTTCCGCATGTTGCGGCACTCCGCTTTTAGACGTTTTAATGGGCTAAATTTATGGGGCCGTCAGTCGAATTTGTTAGCATACTAGCTGCAGCGTCCTTCTGTGGTTTAGGCAGCTGTGTATTAGCAGCTCTCCAAATTCCTGTATCCTGCTGTCTAGAACGCAGCTCTGTGGATGTGGGCATGTGGGCCGACAGTGCTGCGGGAGGCTGGCCCACACGCTGGCTTCCTGGAGAGCTCTGCAGTGACAGTGATGGCCTTGCCCACCGGGAGAGGAGCTGCTGTGACCTCCCGGGGGAAGCCTGCCAGCCGATCCTTTCCGTCTGCTGGTGGGAGGGGCTGGAGTGTACGGCCTGGGGAGCTGATGGGAAGGACAGCAGGGGCCTGCGGTGTGGCGGTGCCCGGGAAGTGTTAGAAAGATGGACATTCCACCTCAAGGCCTACGGTGCGATGTGTTTTGGAAAAATTGCTTCATTTTAGCGTTGCATGAGTTATTACCTTCCTGGGTCTGTTAAAAACAACTTGTGGCTGTCTGCACTGGGCATATGTTTGGGGTGAGCTTTTTTATTTAAAAAAATTAAGTTTTGTAAAGTTAGTTCCTGGTGACGGCCTGGCGCTGCAGGCAGAGAGTAGGCGAGAGGGTTTGGTGTTGGGTTTTTCTGGGAGAGGCTGGCGTGTGTGTGTGTGTGTGTGTGTGTGTGTGTGCAGCCTTGGCCGAGCCGTAGACTTAGAGATGCTCGGAATGCTTGCTCCAGGTAGGTACTTTGGGGAGTGGGTGAGACTGCCGGGGAGAGGCTGTTGATGTTAACCTTAGACGAGCCAAACTGTAAAGTAATGCACTCTTGCAATCATTTACCTTTTAAACGTAATATCTTCATTAAAAAGCCTTCCCTCTGAGCGAGGTGTGGTGGCCCTGTCTGTAATCCCAGCACTTGGGAGGCTGAAGCAGGAGAATTACTGTGAGTTTGAGACCAGCCTGGGCTACAAAGTGAGCTCAAGGCCAGCTCGAACTGCATAGCGAGACCCTATCTCAAACAGACCAAAAAAAAACCAAAAAACCAAAAACCCCAGCACAATCCCACAAGCTTCCCTCTGTCCCACAGACTGGTGCTCCCGCTGTCATAGCTGTGGAGCTGACAGGGCCCCAGCCTTGGTGATCTGCCGTCCTGCTCTGCGCTTGTTGGAAAGCGTCTTTCTCGCTCATGATTGTACTTCTCTTGTTTTCTTAACGTAAACCACAGAAATGACTCTTGATTCACTGTGTTTGTGGTGCCAGGCCATGTGGAATTCCATCCACCACCACGTTTTTCTGGTAGGGGCAGACGCGGGATTGTGAGTGGCCACATGGACCTCCCAGATTGGAAAGCGTGTTCTGTTGAGGTGTAACTCAGGGTCTCCCTTCTGTCCACCAGCCTTCACGAGGAGATCATTGACTTTTATAACTTCATGTCCCCCTGTCCTGAGGAAGCAGCCATGAGGAGGGAGGTGGTGAAGAGGATCGAGACCGTGGTGAAAGACCTGTGGCCCTCAGCTGACGTGAGTGTCTGCTGCGCCCTGCGCCTCGTGCTGCCCTGTGCCCTCATCCAGTCTGCACACGCTGGGCTTTCTCCGTAGCCTGAGGTGTGGTTTGGACCTCTCAGGAATGCACTGCCCCCGGGCCCCTTGTGGCCCCTGCTGAGTAGCAGGCCCTGGCAGGCCCCGGCCCTGGAGCTGACCACCACCTCGAGCTTCCTTGCCAGGACTCTCGGCCTAAGGTGTGGCTAGTCGTGTTTTACGTCCACTGTTCTTACCCCGTGCCTCTAGCACGTGATGTGTGGCAGTAACCAGAAAGGTTTCCTCCAACCTCTGAGTCCTGAGTGTTGGTTGAGCTGGCGATTGTGGGCATTTGGAACATGTGGCGTGGCTAGTGCGAACCATGCCCTCTACCCAGGAGACCTGGGCCGATGTGAGCTGTGTACTGCAGAGGGCACATGTGCTCTCGGGCTGGACGCCAGCCCAGCTTCCCATCCTCGGGTCCCAGGGATGCAGGCCTCCCCGGAATCCTCCGTACCCAGGACGCAGTCGTGCTCTGCACTGTGGCTGTTGGAGAGATGACGGGACGGACTGAGCCTCGCTCTGGGAGAGGGACGCCCGGCTCTAGGCTGGGGTGGGGCGCAGCAGCAGTTTCAGCTGAGTTTTAAACACTGCTTTTTGGGGCTGGTTTTCAGTGTAAACGGAGTGTTTTCCTCGATCCCCTGCCTCTGCCGGTTTCCAGGTGGTGTTCCCGTTACCTGAGGCCTCTGTGGCGAGGTAGTGGGCTGTGTGCTTGAATGGTGGCCATGCTCTCAGATAGCCGTGCTTTCTTCCAGGTGCAGATATTCGGAAGCTTCAGCACAGGTCTCTACCTTCCCACCAGGTGAGTGCTGGCTCCCTGCCCACGTGGCAGCTGCTGACTGGAGTGGGCCCTGGGGGTGTGTGTGCCCCATACCAGGAGCAGCTGCTCTGGAGTCCAGTCTGAGTGCAGCGGCCAGCTAGAAGAAAAGATTGGGAGCACAGGGGAATTTGGCAGAAAGTTTTAACTTAGACCTGTGGGAATAATTTGATTGCCTGACATTTTGCCTCATGCGCTCACCTTGGTGGGGCACAGAAACGCTGGATACCAGACTAGGAGATGACAGCTGAAAGGATTGTCTTGGTCCGCCTCCTGCTGCTGTGCCGGGTAGACTGTGCACAGAAGCTAAGCTGGCCCAGGCTCTTGAGGATGTAAAGTGTGAGATCAAGAGACCAGTAATGGCCTTCCATGGTGAGGGAGCAAAGGAGAGAGAGAGAAGGGGAGGGGCAGAGCTCGCGCCTTACACTCCCCGGGTCCCTCGGGAACAGCCTCGATGGCTGTGCATCTGGGCCCCTGCGGCCTGCTCAGCTCCGAAGGCCTGGTGCTCAGCCCTCGGCCACATAGTTGTCTCTCCCTGTGAGCCTCGACAGGGGTCCCTCAGAGCGGCCCAAGACTGTGCAGGGTAATGCAGTGGAAAAGGTGCTGCTGGTACTGGGATGTTTTTGAAAATTTGATTTTCTAAAGTTTTCAGAAAGAGTAACGAAAATTCTGTTTCAGTAGCTTTTGAGAATTCTTATATGAGAAAAGTATCTAGTTTGTAGTTTAAAATTAGCGTTCTAGGTTTCCTCACGGAGGGCTCTGGATATCCACATGTGCTGCAGGTGAATGACATCCGTGTTCCCACCGAGCCCCGCCTTGCCCGTGGGGGCTGAGGAGGCAGGGAGGCAGGGAGGTAGGGCTTGGTGGTTGGTGGTGTTGGTACGAGGACAGCCGGGCTTGGGACGGCTTGTGAGCTGGTGCAGGAATTTGATTTGCAGAGCGGCGTTTTTATTTTAGACTGCGCCCCTCTCCCCAGTGCTGCTGGGAGAGTCTTTCGGCTGGTCGCTGCCCAGCTCAGTAAGGAGGAGTCCGTAAGCCGCAGCGCACCTCAGTGAGGCAATGTGGCCGAGCTGCCACTGGAGCTGCCACGCCCAGGTGCCTCCCATGCACAGGTCACATGCGGAGAGAGAGAGGAGCAGTGGCGCAGTGGTTGACCTGGTCCCTTTGTTCTGCCCAGTGACATTGATCTGGTGGTCTTTGGAAAATGGGAGCGGCCTCCTCTTCAGCTGCTGGAGCAAGCCCTGCGGAAGCACAACGTGGCAGAGCCTTGCTCCATCAAAGTCCTCGACAAGGCCACGGTGAGTGCTGGGCGGGGCTGTGCCCTGGCCAGTCCTGGTGACCAGGTAACCCTGGCTGATCGCAGTCATTGACTGCTGCTGCTGTAAACCGTACTTACTGCGCCTCACAGTTCCCAGCGTTCTGGTGACAGTCTGCAGGGCTGCAGTGCGTGCGCTTTTCAGGCTGTTCTCAAAAGCGCCCTGTGAGGTGTCCACCCGTGGAGATGAACGAGGCAAGGCGAGGGAGACCTGGAGGGGCCACCACGCTCAGTACCACCGCCTGGGTGTGTGGCTCCGTGAGTGCCCAGGCACTGGGGGACAGGAGGAGGCCTCCATTGGCAAAGGGTTTCTTGGGAAGAAGTCCCGCCTGGTCCTATGGCTGTGTGGTGTGGGTCCTCGCTGCTGCCATCCTGGCAGACACAGACCAGGCTGTCTGGTGCCCTTGGGGAACTTGGGTCTCAGCCCTCTGACTCTGCTGTCTTTTGCCAGTTCCGGTTTGAAACAAGTCGATGAAAATGGGGCTTCTGGATAGCAGAGTGCTGGACAGGGGTTGCTGCAGGTTTCCTCCTGCAGATGTAGAACTAGACGGAGATCTGATTGGCTGAGCTGCGGAACCTTCTGGTGCATGGCAGCACCCTGTGTGGTTGCTGTAGCAGCTCTTGGTTGCAGTGGCCTCACTGCTGTGGCGTGGAGTCCTCTTTTTGCCAGGCACCCTCCCACTGTGACATCTTGCCCCTGGGTGAGGGCTCCTCTCAGCAGCCACCCCAGACCAGGTCTGTGGTGTTGCTGTCCAGTTCCAGTAGAAATCGTTCTACTGAACGGAAACTTGGGGACTGTCACCGAGCACATTCGGTGGCTTCCCTGTGCTATCTGATCCTCTTCCTGGATGCCTGTCCCTTCTGTCCATCAGGGTGGCCTGCAGGTGGGCAGAGCGTGTGCACTGCCATGTGAGGACGGGCGCTGCAGAGCCACCCGCTAGCCCTGGCCTCTGTGTCCCGGGGTCCGTCCATGCTGCTCTCTTCTCAGAGCGCCGTGCGCAGCTCTGGGAGCGTCCTGGTTCCTGACTGAAGGCTGTTGCATACTGAAGCAGTTTTTAAATTAAATCTTCTCAGGTCCCGATCATAAAGCTCACAGATCAGGAGACTGAAGTTAAAGTCGACATCAGCTTTAACATGGAGACTGGCGTCCGGGCAGCGGAGTTCATCAAGAACTACATGAAGGTAGGCGTCAGTGCGCTCACGTCACACAGACGGGGCCTTGGGTGCTGGCCTGCGTGTGGGAGTTGTTAATGACCAGACCACACACTGACACCTTTATCCCCCAGTGCTGTTTCCCTGGACACTTGGAAAGGACCTCGCCGGTGCTACAGTTTGCCTTTCTCAAGTAGCCTTTTCCTGAGGCCAAGCCGCATGGTGGAGCACTGTGGGTGCTGTCTGTGGTCACCTCCCAGACTGCCCCAGCTTCATGTGCTCCACCTGCGGGGCCCTGGGAGGGTGAGTTCTCACCATATAACTCGGATTGGCCCTTGGAGACCTGGGGCCTGACTTGGGCTCCAGCTCGGGTGCGGGGGTATCCCAGCAGGTGGTCCACCCGCCGGACCACCCACCTGCCTCCCTCGCCCAAGACTTGAGCTGGGTCAGTGGGGGACTGGACCTGTCTCCCACGCCCAAGACTTGAGCTGGGTGAGCGTTTCTGTCCCCAGCCCACCCAGCAGCCACCCTCTCGCTCCCCGCGCAGGGGAACACCTGTGCACAGGGCCCACCTCAGCCCCCTGACGCTGTGCCAGGCAAAGCTGCTCCGCCACACATGGCTTTGAGTGTGTTAACTAATCAGCGTGTCTTTTTCTTTTGGTATTTACAGAAATATTCACTGCTGCCATACTTGATTTTAGTATTGAAGCAGTTCCTTCTGCAGAGGGACCTGAACGAGGTTTTTACAGGTGGAATTAGCTCATACAGCCTCATTTTAATGGCCATCAGCTTTCTCCAGGTACACTCACCGTCTCGGGCCAGCTTGTAAGAAGGTGGGTTGGAGGGTGGCCAGCTGCTTCTGGGGGTGCAGCCAGCCTTGCCGTACCTGCTCTGCCGGGGCGGTGCTCGGCGTCTGGGTTGTGTCGTGACTCTGTGGGTCTTCCCCCTTTCCTGTTGCTCTGTGCAGCCATTTCTGTCGCTCGCTTACTGCCCGCCTGCAGAGTGCCCCCCGGGCTCTGGGAGTAAGTGACACCTGTGTGGGCTCCTCTGCACTGAGGTGATGTTCACTCCTTCGGGGGCCATCAGCTGGGCTGTGTCTCAGGGCGGTGGGTGCTTACCTTTGATTTACACTGAAAGCAATCCAGGGCCACGCGTGGGACCTGCTGGTGGGGCCTTCAGCCATCCGGGGCCGCAGGGTGACCATCCCTCATCCTGTGCCCGACCTGGCCCGTGGTGTCACACACAGGAGGGAAGGGACGGGACCTGTGCCGGCCTGGCCCTCCAGTGTTTGGCTTTGACCGAAAGGCAAGGACTAAGGGACAATGGTGAGGCAAACATTAGCAGGCTCCGAGCTCACTGCGGGTTAATCCGTCCTCCAGAGCCAAGGCCCTCAGCGCTCAGTCGGAGAGGAGTCCTGTCTCTGTGTCCTCGGGCGGGCTGGTCCCCGGAGCCTGTGAGTTGGGCCCTGGGCGCTGCATACTGACGAGACACGCTTTATCAGCTGGTTTCAGTCTGGTTAAATTGCAAAGCTGTGTGTGCACAGCGCGGTCTGCACACTAAGAGGGATGAGTGTTGCCAGCCGCCTGTGTCTGGCGCTCAGGGTTAGTCCCTGCTCCAGGGAAGCGCCTTCCTCCTCATGACTGTGCTGGGCAGGGTGTGTGCTTGCTGGGGACCTCGGGCTCAGGATCCAGCCTGAGGCACTTGGGCCCTGTGTGTAGGGAGCTAGTCTAGTACTGCCACCTATTGGTCACACTGTAGAATGACCCACTCTAAGGTCACCTCTACCTCTCAGGTGACAAGTGTGCAGAGTGTGGTTCACTTAATTAACATAGCATATTTGGCAACTTGGGGCAGCAATATTTGTTTGTAGGGATCTGCTGTACAGATCACCAGTTTTGAAACTGGAAGCCGTTCAGGTGCTTTGTTTCTTTGGAGCACACTCCAGGTCCTGCTGATGCCTGTGCGCTGCCGGCCGAGACCCCCTCAGGCCTGTCACTGAGTGGTGTCCCTGAAGGGTGACCAGTGCCGTCATGTGTCCACTGAGGTTAGGACTTGACCCTGTGCAAACTGTGGCTGCATTGCTTTTGCAGTTGCACCCAAGAATTGATGCCCGGAGAGCTGATGAAAACCTTGGGATGCTTCTCGTAGAATTTTTTGAACTGTATGGAAGAAATTTTAATTACTTGAAAACTGGTATTAGAATAAAAGAAGGAGGTGCCTATATCGCCAAAGAAGAGATCATGAAAGCCATGACCAGCGGGTACAGACCGTCCATGCTGTGCATCGAGGACCCACTGCTGCCTGGTAAGGGCGCCCGGCTTGGCCCGGCTCATGGCAGGGGCCCGGCTTGGCCTCTGCCCCGGGGCACTGACCGAGTTCCCGTTCAGTTCTCTGTTGGGCTTATTTCATCAGCCAGAGATGGAGGGAGAGGTGTGTGGTCTTCATACTGCGGAGTGTCGCACAGTGGCCGTGAACTCTGCGCTTCCCAGGCACGGGCAGCCTAGAGGGCAGAGTGTGCACCTGCGTCCTGCCCTGTGGCACGGCCGCCAGCTTCTGCTGTGTAAGCACTATTATCGCTGCCCGCCTGTGAGTGACGAGCTGGACGCCGCATGGGCCCACAGCTGGGGTTTGGGACTGCAGTGTCTCCTGAGCCTGTCCACCGCGGGCACAGGTTCCATCCCCCGTGAAGCAGCCCCGTGGGACCCCAGGGTGGGCTCAATGATGGAGGCGCTTACGACTGTACCTTGGGCAGTGGTCTTGGAACCTTTACCCAGCTGATGAAATCACGCTGTGTAAATTTCTATTTCATTTACATTTGTTTAATGATCGTGGGGTTCAGCACATTGTTGCTTATAACTCTACATGTTTGCTGAGCATCTGTGCTCACTGTTGGGGGCAGGGAGGTGGCCGAGAAGCCCAGCCAGGCACTGTGGCCCTTCGTTCTAACCCAACTGTGTGTGCCCCGTGCCTGCCCGTCTGCTGCCCTGTCCTCTGTGGTATGTGCTAAGGAGATCTCTCTTGCCAGAGGTACCATGCTTGCTTTCCTGGGATTTTTGTCTTTTATTTCTGTTTGATATTTTTATTATTCCACTGCTTTTTTTTTTAATTAATATCCACAAATGTAACTGTTTTGTGGTTTCTAGGGTATGAGATCCATTTCCTAAAATTTTTTGACAGCAGATTGTCTGCTTTGTTGTGACTTTTAAAGGGCATGCTTTATGCCATGGTTTTGCTGATGGTGTGGTGTCACAGGGTGTCACCCACCCTGTGCCTGACAAACTGGGGTCATCTACTGTCTTTAGGTGTCTGCTTGTGTGTTCTTGAAAGCTGAAGATCTGCGTGATCACTGGGTTGCACTGAAATCTAGAGGAGGTGAAATTCCAGCTCTTAGAATGCGCCTCTGTGCAATCCACACCCAACCAAATTGTGTGTGTGCTTTCTATACACATACCATTTGATGCTCTGTCTTCTTATGCAAATCGAACTCCGATGCTTTACTTGGTGTCTTTGCTGAGCTTCCTTTGCTTTGCTGCTTGTCCAGTTTTCCAGGACCAGAGCTCACACAGGCGTCCTCCAGGCCTTCCCTCCTCGGGGTCCCTTTTTGCTGACGGAGTTGCAGGGCACACGGGGTGACTGCCTGTGATGGTGGCTGTGATGGTTCCGGCGTGGGGTGGGGCAGACCTGCTGATGGTGGTGCTGGGGTGTCAGGCTGAGGGCCTGCTGCACAGTGACCGGAGTGCGAGGCTGGAAAGGCCTGGATGGAGGTGTGAGCCTGCGGTGGAGCCTGACTGTGCCTTTCCGCTGCAGGAAACGACGTTGGCCGGAGCTCCTACGGGGCCATGCAAGTGAAGCAGGTGTTTGACTACGCCTACATCGTTCTCAGCCACGCCGTGTCCCCCCTTGCCAGGTCCTACCCCAACAGAGACTCGGAAAGGTAACCAAGGGCCTGCATCCTGCTCTGGGCTCCTGGCTCCTGGGGGGAGGCAGCCGTACCCGCCCGGCCCCAAGCAGGACTTGCAGGTGTTGGTATGAAGTGGTTTCTTCTTCGGGACGTTGGCATTTTGTCAGGGTGTGTGTTCTGTTGCTGGGGTGGGGTGGGGGTTGAAAGCTTGGGGTGCCATTGTCCCTCTAGGCAGCCACTGCTCGTGGCACCACCTTTCTCTTCCCGTGTAGTGGCGCCTTTCTGCAGTGCACCCTTAGGTAGCCAGAAATGCTCTCTCCAACCCTGGTGCGTTGCTGTGGCATGGGGTGAGGGCTCGAGGAGGTGGGGACGGGCAGGAGGAGAAGGCGGCTGTGTGGAGTGGGGTAGACGTGCCTGTGGACAGGTGTTTCTGCCCCTGGCCTGCAGAGGGGTGGGGTGCGTCACTCTCGAGGCCCCCCTCACAGTGCTCATGGTGGTAGAGGTGTGTTTTCACTTCAGTCCCAGTGCTCCCACTGGCACAGGGTGCCACCCCCATTCCCAGCTGAGCAGGGGGAAAAGGAGGTGTCAGGTGTGGTACCTGTGCGGGGAGGCTGGGCTGTCCCACCTGTGAACTGCAGTGAAGCAGTCTGTGTAGACACGCTCCCACAGAAGTGGGCCCGCTTTTCCTGTACTGTGATCTCACGCTGCGTTTGAGCTCAGAGTCGGAAGCTGTCGATACTTTGTAAAGTTGCGTTAGCCCCGCTCCTGCTCCTCTGGCTTGGTACGGGTGTGAGATGGGGCAGGCTGACGCCAGCGTTACCCTTGCAGTACTTTAGGAAGAATCATCAAGGTGACTCAGGAAGTGATTGACTACCGGAGGTGGATCAAGGAGAAGTGGGGCAGCAGAGTCCACCCGCTGCCGGACCTAGGTGAGGGCTCCCTTCTCTCCCTTGCTGTCCTGTTCGAGCGTGAATATCAGGAGTGCTGCCTTCGCCCTTGTGGCAGGGTGTGTGGGCTAGGAAAATGTCTAGCTTTCCCTGGTCAGCGTTTAATGAGAAACTATAAGCCTGGGCCTGCACTGCCCCGAAGCACAGCCTGTGCCGCATGTGGAATTTTAAGGAGTCCAGTGGCTGCATTAGGGATATGAAAAGCAGCCGGTGAAATTCGTCTTAGTATATTTTACCCAGGGCGTTTAACGTGTTAATGTTTCACCATGTAACTATTACTGAGACATTTGGCACCCCGTGTTTGCACCAAGTTGCAGAAATCCAGCAGGTGTTGATATTTAGGGCACATCCTGTTTGGGTGCTCAGTGCTCGTGGGGAGTAACCTGGTCTGTGTTGGGTTTTGTGTGCTGTAGTGGCGGGTGGTGTGCGCACTCACGGTGTTTCTGGTGTGTTTGAACCAGACACGGCCTTCACAGTGAGATAAACTGAAATGGAAAAGTGGGTTTGCCAGCAGCCTCCCAGGGCTCGGCTATGCCTCGAGGTGGGGTTCTGTCGGGCAGGATGTCCGCACGTGGTGGTGACCTAGGTCCTGTTTCCCACCAGACAATAGGATTAAGATCACAGAGCGCGTCTCCCCGTGTGATGCAGAGCAGCCTCAGAGCCGGGAGCCTGGGTCGCCCTACAGTGAGCACCTGACCTTGGCCCTGTCCAGTCCCCAGCTGCTCTCTTCCGGCTCGTCTGCGTCCTCTGTGTCTTCACTGTCCGGAAGTGACATCGTGAGTGTGCCTGCTGCTCTGCCCCAGTGGGGTTGTGCTCTTGGGGACAGCCATGGTGCGGTGGCCACGGGTCCTGTCTGCCGGGATATCTGCTCTGCACGAGCCCGAGCAGCCTGGGCGGGGTGGCCCGAGGGATCAGGGCCCAGGCCGTGATGCCACTCACAGTTGAGCCAGGGCACCATCTCGAATGGTTTTTCACAAACCTATCTCGAAATGAAAGCGTTTAGTGGGGTGACTCTTCATATTTCCTTTGGTGTCATCTTCCGAGGAGCCGAGAAGGTCCGGGAAGAAGTGTCACCAGGCGGCCTCGCTGTTGAGAAGGGGGCTCAGTGAGGCGCTGTCACGGCTTGGGGAAGTGGTGTTCCCTGCCCCGTGTCAAGCGCTTGTTTTTTGCCTGATTGCAGGACTCGGACACAGCGCCCTGCACCACACCCAGTGTCTATCAGTTCAGCCTGCAGGCGCCCGCGGCTCTGGTGGCCAGCCTGCCCCCTGCCCTGCCCTTGGCCAGCGGCAAGCCTCAGGCCACTCCGTCCCGCACACTGATCATGACGACCAACAATCAGGTATGAGTCGGCGCCACGCGTGCTCCAAGCTTCGAGGGCGCAGGGGGCGGGCAGGTACCGGGGCTGCTCTCGACTTAGAAAAGGAACTTTTCCAATCTTAATAGGTTTACGGTTCTTTTTATTATAGAAGTTCGTTCTTTCTGTCTTTTTCCGTGGATACAGTATAATTCCCATTGTGCTAAAAACACAGTCTGTCTGGCTTTCTCGTGAGGGAGTGACTGGTTTCTTGAGGCCCAGGTGGCTTTTAGCAGGAGCCACCTCAGCTGTCTCCACAGCAGCTCTGTGGCCAGCCCGAGGCTGTGCCTCAGTCCTCTCAGAGCGGGGTGCTGATGTTGGTCACTCAGCCTGTCCTGGACCCTGTCCCAAGCTTCCATGTCCTTAACGTGGAATTGTGGAGGGGACTTTGTTAGAATGTGCTGGGTATTTTTTTTTTTTTTTTTTGGTACTGGGGATCGAACTCACAACCTCATGTTTACCAGGTAGGTACTTACACCACTGAGCTAAACCCCCGGCCCTGTGCTGGGGTTTTTGGTTTTTTTGTGTTTTTTTTTTTTTTTTCACTTTTTGATTTTTTTGACTTCTTTTGATAGGGTCTCACTGTGGAGTTCAGGCTGGCCTTGGACTCACTTTGTAGCCCAGGCTGGTCTTAAACTTGCAGTGATCCCTTGCCTCAGCCACCTGAGTGCTGGGCTTATAGGAGTGTGCCACCATGCCTGGCCAATATGCTAGTTTTGATATTTAGATAAAATTAGAAGTTTAATTGAGAATTTTGTAAGTCCTCATTATACACCAATTGAGTATGTATAAATCCAGGATGGTCATTCACTTAAAAGGAAAGTAAAATTGGTTTTCAGATGTGGGTTCTGTTTTGAGTTTAAATTGACCTAGATGCATGCAGACCGATGGCTCTGGCCGCAGCTTCCGGCATGGCACACGGCCGCGGCCCGCGGTGTGGATGGACGGCCGTGCATGGCTCGGGCAGTCACACAGGTTCAGGAGTGTCGTGTGCTGGCTGTGAGCAGGTGCAGGTTACTGGGCTGCCGTGGGCTGAGAGCTGTTGCTTACAGCACTGCTGAGGAAAAGGACCTGTGCCTAGCCTGGAGCTTGTGTCCCCGCTGGTCAGCTCGCAGAGTGGCTGCCACATCCAGCCTAGCTTCTGTCTCCCATGGGGTGAAGTCAGATTTAGTGGGCAGACAGTGCACCAGCCAGGGCGGGGCCTAACCAGCGGGGACACGGGTCATGGTGGGCTCTGCCCCGGCAGCTGCCTGTCCCCGTTTCAGGGCACCTCCCCCCACAGGGAAATGCAGAGAGAGCAGAGGACCCTCGCCCCTCCCCTGTTGTGGGGCATGGGCCGAGTCGGGGACTCCCTAGGGTCCCTCCCGGGGATGCAGGCGGCAGCTTGCTGGGGACTGGTTGCTCGGGGCCGTGGTCTGCTGGAGTCAGCTTTAAGCCCACGGGACTGGGCTGCTGGGCTGCTGGCTGCGGGTAGAAGCTGTTTCCGTGGGGTTGGTGGAAGTGGGTGTGCTTCCTAGGCC
>PVJX010034581.1:0-18842 GCA_004027295.1 Dolichotis patagonum | reverse complement strand
AAAAAAAAAAAAAGAAAAAGAAAATGTTACTTATGTGCCATGGAGTACAACTCTACCATAAAAAAGGATAAACCTGAGTCATCTGAAGGAAAAATTGATGCCTTGAGCCCAAAATGGTAGGCAACACATATACACAAGCTTAAATATCACATGGTTTCTCTTACATTAAAAAAAAAAAATCACCACAGGACTGGGGATATAGCTCAGTAGCATAAGCACTTGCCAGGCAAGTGCAAGGTCATGAGTTCAATCCCTGGCACCAAAAAAAAAAAAAACAAAAAAAAACCTCACCACATACATATAATATATAACATAATATATATAATGGGGTGGGGATTTAGCTCAGTGGCATAAGTGCCTGCCCAGCAAGCGCAAGGTCGTGAGTTCGATACCTGGTACCAAAAAAAAAAATATATATATATATATATATATTACATTATATGAAATACACTTGCAATATATGATATATAATACATTATGTGAAATACATTTGTAACATATAGTACATATTACATTATATGAAATAAATGACAGATAACAGGAAAAAATAGGGAAAAACGGTAATCTAGTTATGGCAATACACCTGAGAAAATGTACCTTAATACACTGTCTTACATTTCTGTATGTTCTTTGGCCTATTAGCCTAGTTTTGAATATGTATATATGATATTAACTTTATCAATGAACTTGATGCTGGAAAATAAAGGGGGAGGTGCAGAGAAGAGGGAAAAATTGCAAGTGTTATCAATATATACCAATTTCCCATAGTGAATATAATCATTATAAACTGCAAACATGTCCTATTAAAAGTCAAAAAAATGCCAGTGATTTAGCTCAATGGCATAAGCACTGCCTAGCAAGCACAAGGTCAAGAGTTCAATGCTCAGTAAAAAAAAAAAAAAAGTCAAAAAAATCTCATGTTAATAAAAGTTTAATACATTTAAAATTCAGAGAAAAAAACCTTTACATTCATGTTCAAACAGACAAAACTAGAAACAGATTTATGCTACCAGAGACTCAGAGTATATAACAAAGCCAGATCACAAGCCTCAAAAAAAGAAAAATAAAGAAAAAAAAGAGATCTACACATGTATTTAGATAGTTCAAACATCTTGTATGGGACACTTTTTACACAATGGTTTTGAGCAATACTTCAATACTTTTTAAATATTAATCTTAAACCACGCAACTCTATAAGGAAATAATTCTAGATAAAGAAAACTTACTTTTGGGAACTTGAATTCTAATCAGAAATTGCAACACAACAGGTTGCTTCACCCACTTTAATTCTTATGAACATATAATTTCTTTTTTTTTCTTTTTGAGACAGGGTTTATGTAGCTCAGGCTGACCTTGAACTCAGTGATCCTTCTGCCTCAGCTGCCTGAGTGCTAGGATTATAGGCATGTGCTACCACTCCTGCCCTAGCAAAGTTTTAATTAATGAAATGTATATTTTATTATGTTTGAGAGAAAAATACATCATTTTGCTCCAATAAATGGGTGCTTAAAAAAATCTTAAAACATTTTTAAGACAATACTCTTACTCTAATAATAGGAATATCAATTTACAGTCAGTCAGTTGAAAGCAGTTTCAATTAACAAATACCCTGTGATATAATAATTCTATTTCAACACCTACCCGGGAAGAAGGTAGGCATGGTGGTGCATGCCTATAGTTCCAGCACTCAAGAAGCTGAGGCAGGAGGATCATTTCAACTTGAAGATTAGCCTGGGTTACATAGCAAGACCTTGTCTCAGAAAAACCAAAAATCAACAAAAAACCCAAACATCTATCCTAGAAAAAAAGCACACCTGTATATAATAGACATTTATAAAACTGTTCACTTTCATCACTGGGCATGATGGGGCATGCATGTAATCCCAGCACTTGGGAAGATAAGGCAAAAAGATCAATGAGTTTAAACCCAAGGCCAGCCTGAACTACAGTAGCAAGACCTGGATTCCAAAAAAAAGTTCATCTTGTCTAATAAGAAAATGAAGCCAATAATAACAGCAGTCCCTGTAATTCCTGCAGTAGAAGACAGGCAGGACACAGAAAGCTTAAGGCCAGCCTGGACTACAAATTGACTCTGTGTCAAAAATAATATATATGGTGAGGTGGACCTGGTTATGATTGCCAGGGCTGATTGAGCTGACCTGGCTGGCCCTTGGGTGTCACTCACAAACCTGTGCTCTCTGGAAGAGGTGATCCTGCTTGACAGTGTGTTCCTCAGACTCGGCTGAGCAGCAGCACTACCTGCTAGAATGCTCAAGTCTTAAATTTTTTAAAAGTCATTGAAAACAACTAAGATGCAGACTGATAAGAATCAATTAACTATCCCAATTATATTTACAGGCTACACTTCAGTAATTCTTAATTTTATTTTTTGGCTTTTTTGAGACAGCATCTCACTGTGTGACCCAGACGGGCCTCCAACTCACATTCTTCTCCCTCAGAGCCCTGGGCTTACAGGCATGTACCACCAAGGCTGAACTTTAGTAACTGTTAAAAGTTTAGATTATAAAGGATCATTCAATGCTTTAAAATGATTTGGAAGTAACTTCATAGAAAGATCAAGATATTTAGTAAACATGGTTTTTTTCCCAAGGGGACATCAAAGGGCCTGTTTTTACAAGGGGAATATTTCATTATTGATTATTTATGGAATTTAAGTAAAATGTTACTTCATCAGGGCAATAACAGTAAGCTATCTGAGATTTCTGGGATGCAGATACTGGAAGAAGAGTCAATGAAAACACAAGGTCAGAGAAGAAAGAACAAGAACGAAAAAGATGAGCTGCGTAGCAGCACAATAAGCCTGCAGTCCCAGCACTTGGAAGAAACTAAGGAAGGAGGATCACAAATGTTGAGTTCTATGTGAGCAGCTTAGCCACATTTCCTCTAATACAGGGTCTCACTATGCAGTTCAGGCTGGTCTTGAACTCACAACAATCCTTCTGCCTCAGCCTCCCAAGTGCTGGGAATAATAAAAATTTAAAAGCTAAAACAAAACCATGTGTGATGGCACGGACTTGTAATCCTAGCACTGGGGAAGCTGAGGCAGAATCCACTGAGCTCAAGGTCAGCCTGGGTTACACAGTGAGTTCAAGGTGAGCTTGGACTCCAGTTATAGTGAGGTTCAAAAATCCAAAGATAAATAGGCTAAGAAGTAGCTCAGTAGTAAAGCATTCCTGGGTTCTGCCATTTGCATTACCACAATCTAGGCAGTTTGTGAGACGCTGTCTCAAATGTAAATTTAAAAAAAAAAAGAAAAGTAATGGAAAACAGCCTCATTTACATCTCCAGGTTCTAAAGCAGAGGAAATTCATGATTCATGTCCTGAAATTTCTCTCATGTTTCCTGTTTCTAACCTTGGCAATAAACTTTCTGACAAAATACTGTGGACAGAATTGTTTTATCTCATTAGTAGAGTAACAGTAAACCCAGGTTTCGCCAGGATGGACTTGGAACAAGTCTGTTAATATAGCTTAATTAATATCCTTTCTTGGGAGGACATGTTGATATATGCATGTTATCCCTGCTACATACTTGGTAGGCTGAAGCAGGAGTGCTGAAAGCTGAAGCTGGCCCAGGCAGTATAGGGAGACACCATCTCAAAAAAAAATCTTCCCCTTTTCAAAACTATCTTGTTTCACTGAATTAAAGAAGCACTCTAACAGCTAATTTAAATACTCTTTAGTTTTCACCCTCTAAATCCTAACCAAAAAAAATTTTTGTTTTTTGAGACAGGGTCTCACCATGTAGTCCAGGATGGCCTTGAACTCCAAGTGATCCTCCTGCCTGTCTCCTGAGTGATGGGATTACAGGCGTGTGTCACCACACCCCCACCTGTCTGTCAAAACTGGTTGCATAACCAACAAAGAGTTCACATTTTGATAGTTCACTTAATACTAAAACAGGTAATTATATGTAACTCTAGAAACAGAAAGATGGGGCCACGGATTTAGCTCAGTGGCTCAAGCGTTTGCTTGTTTAGAGTGAGGTTGTGCGTTCCATTCCCATACCAAAAAAAAAAAGAAAGAAAGAAACAGAAAGATAAGGCAGTAGACAATAAAATGCCCTGCTCATCTTGCTTTGCTAAACTATATGGAAACTTCACTTTCACTTAAGGGTACTCTCTTTGGTTAGCAGTAAACCAACAGACCTTCCCAGCTAGGAAGTAATTAAGCTAATATTAAATGTAGAACAAACTTGAAGGTTTTTCTTTTTTTTGCAAGCATCAAAATTTATGTAGAATTAATGAAGAGCCAGAAGGGGTCCCGCATGCCTGTAATCACAGTCAGGGCAGATAAGACAAATTGCAAATTTGAGCCCTGCCCAGGCAATTTAGCAACTTAAGATCCTCTCTCAAAATTTAAAAAGGGCCAGGCATTTAGCTCAGTGGCATAAGCACTTGCCTGGCAAGTGCAAGGTTGTGAATTCGATCCCCAGTACCCCCACAAAAAAAAATAATTTTTTAAAAAATTAAAAAGGGCCAGGGATTTAGCTCAATGGTAAAAGTGCCTGCCTGGCAAGTGTGAGGTCCCAAGTTTGATCCCTGGTACCAAAATTTAAAAAGGGTTGGAGGCATAGCTCAGTGCAAAGGCTCTGAGTTCAACCAGCAGAGCTGGAGGTGGGCCAGGGGAAAAAAAGAAAGTGAAACAGAAAGAAAAAGAATGAGACCCTGCCTCAAGAAAACAAGGTTAGTATAGTGACCCATGGCTGGGGAAATAGCTCATCTCAGTGGCAGAGTACTTGTCTAGCATGCCTGGGGCTCTGATTTGATCCCCAGCACTAAATAAGTAAATAGGCTTTTACAAAGTAGTAACAAAGAGCATCATGTTAAAATTAAGTAAAATAAGCCAGACTCCAGAAGTCAAGCATCCCATCTTTCCTCATATGAGAAAACTGAGGGGCAAAAACAGACAACACAGAAGCAGAAAGGAGACTATTGGAGCAGAGGAAGGATGGAAAGAAACAGGGAGAAGATATGGGGAAAATCATCAAAGTATGTTACATGCTGCAAAAAAATGCCAAAATGAAACTAGCATGCTATAATAAAAATGTTTTTAAAAGAAATTTAAGTTGTTTTATCTTCATACACTTCCTGTAACTGGCACATCCTTTCGACTTTATCATGATTTATAAAGTGCCAATAGAAAACATAATTCGTGCACACCTGTAATCCCAGCATTTGGGAGGCTGAAGCAAGGAGGATGGATGTTGAGTTCTGGGCCACTCTGGGTTACAAGTGAGTTTAAGGTTAGTCTGAACTACACAGTGTATACAGTTAGTGTGTGCCTCAAAAACACAAAGTGAGTGTAGTGAACCAGGCCTGTAATCCCAGCCCTTGACAGGCTGAGATAGGAGGACTACACTGAGGTTCAGGCCAGTCTGGGCTACATAATGGAGTTCAAGGCCAGCTTGGACTACAGAGACCCTACCTCAAAAAAAAAGAAAGAAAGACAGACAGACAGACAGACAGACAACCACGCATCCTAAAAAAAAAAAAAAAAACGAGAAAAATTGATTAAAGTATTTCTATGCAAAAGCTGTAGAACTCAGCTTGATTACTTTTTTCTCTGGTGGAGTTCATCAGAAGAAACAGTATGGGGCTATAACAACCATTTATAGGATATGACTTCTTTTATCTCATTCATCTTCATAAATATACTAATTTTTCATATTCCATTGCTGACCTAGCTATAATTTCAAAATTTAAAAGTTCAGTTAATTTTCAAATTAAATTAGAAAACAAACGTTAGAAGACACTGTTTTTTCTCTTGGTTTTATTTAGCATTTTCATTTTAATTTTTTAACTGCAGTTGTTACAACCAAAATAAAGCATCAAAAGCCATAGCTGCCTTGATCAGCATGCAAACGCAAAAATGTATACTCTCACTTGTAACGCAAGGGCTACCTGAATAGAAGACTACCATTTATCTAACGTGCAATCCACTCTCCTGTGAACTATCCTATCTCAATCTTCCCAACACAATCAAAGCACTTTAATACCAACTACATTTAACAGTGCTCCCCTTCCCCCAGTACTGGTGACTGAACTCAAGGAGTTATGCAAGGCAAGTAACCCTGAGGAAGCCCAATGCCTCCTTTTAAAAAGTTCTCATGAGAGGGCAGGCAAAGAAAAGGCTAAGTAAAACGAATTAAGCTGTGTCATGCACATGCACCAGCTCCCCATAAAGTTCTCCCTAGGCTGCCCAACCTGGTCTCAAATTTGCCATCCTGCCTCAGCCTCTCCAGTGGCTGGGATTGCAGGCATGTGCCACTCCTGTCCCTCCACCCTAGGATCTTGATTTATTGCGCCAAGGTCTCATGGGATCCTCTTGCCTCCAGAGTTGTGGGGTTACAGGCGTGCGACACCACGCCCCGCTAGGATCTCAGTTTAAATGTTACCATTTAGCATTACTGAAAACAAGACTTTCAGCTCATCAATCCATTAACAAAAGATCGCAATCTCCCTTCCCCTTGGAATAAATCCCCTTGCTCCGAATTGCTTCAACCCTTTACTTAAAGGTCCATGGAAAACTGCCCATACGATGCACAGTCAATATCTAGTCACTTTCCCAAGTCCCTAGCACGTGGGGGCCAAACACGCCGTGGTGGTATCAGACTTCCCGCGAGGCCAAGTTCCCCCTAGATTCCCCTAACAACCAAGGAGAACCTGAGGTCCCACCTCTTCCTGTCGCTCCCTTCCAAGATGTCCATTTATGTAAATAAGCGGAGTGAATGACACCTTGGCACGAAACACCTCGACTGACAGGGACCGGGCCTCCCCTCCCCCGAGCCCACGCCAAGCCCACCGCCGGACAGCCACAGACCTGCTCCCCGGGCGTCCAGCGGGGGCGGTGAAGGCTCCAGCACGGCGGGGGCCAGGTGTTGCGGTGGCTTTTTGGTCCAGGGGTTCTCTTTAGGCGGCGGCGGCGCCTGCAGCTTCTCCACGGGGCCCGCAGCAGGCAGCTCCTCTCGGGCGTCCTCGGCCGGCGGAGACCGCGGCGGCAGCGGGGGCGGCAGGGTGGGAGGCTCCCCGGCCGAGGGGCCCCCAGAGCCGCGCGCCTTGTGTGCCAGGTGCAGCGCCAGGGGCCGCACGGGTACGGCCGCCTGAGGCACGCTGCGCCCCAGCACCGAGGCAGGCGACGGCTCGCCCCGCGCCCCCGCGCTGAGGGCGGCCGCAACGCGCTCCGCCCTCGCCACCTCCCCGCCGTCTCGTTCCGGAGGGGGCGGCTGCTCGGCCTGCCGGCTCGCCGAGCTCAGCAGCGGCTCCCGGTCGGCGGCCACCGCGGGCGGGTCTTCCTGACGGAGAGCGGCGGGCCCCGGGGTGCGAGCAGACATGGTCGACTCGCCCCAGCCGGGGGGCGCCCGGGACCAGGGAGCCCGGCCGCCCGTCTCGCTGCCGGGGCACCGGCTGGCTCCGGCCCGGGACAGAGGACCCGAGGGCCCGGCCGTCGCCGCCCGCCGAGGCCGAGCGGCGCCCGGCGTGCCAACCCTCCCCGCGTCGAGCGGGAAGCTAACCGCCCGCCGGCCGGCCCGGCGCTCTTCGGCGGCGCACGCCCGAAGCCCACAACACGCGCCCGGCGCCTCAGCCACGAGCGAACCTCAGCGCGCCGGGCCGCAGCAGCACCAGCCCAGTCCGGCAGGCGCGAGTCGCGGAGCCGGTAACTGCTCACGGGGCGGGGCGTGGAGGGGCGGGGCAGGAGGGGGCGGTCCCCGCGGAGGGCGGGGCGGGGTCTCCCAGGGAGCGTGACGTGGCCGCTCGCCCGCCCGCCCTCCCTCCCCTCGCGGCCGCGCGCGGTGGCTGACTGCCGAGCCCGCCCGGTGCCGCCAGCCTGACCCCCGGCCCCGCCCCAGCGGCTGGCAGAGGAGATGGAGGGCGAACGGGCGCCACCCCGGCCTGAGGGCGCGGGGCGGGGCGCGCCCTCTGACACTCGCGGGCTCCTGCGGCCGGCGGCCGAGGGGCGGGGCGGCGGCGCACGTGGCGCTGGGAGGCCGGGGCGCCGGCACCTGCGGGCAGTGCGGGGTGCGTGCAGCTGGCCGACGGCCCGGCGGCTGCGCGCGGCGCCTTCGCCGGGTGAAAGTTTCCCACTGGCGCTTGGGGAGGCTGCGGGGACTTGCAATCTTGAGCCGCTTCCAAAGTGACGACGGTGTTACCTATGGGAAAACCTTTGCCCAGGCGTTTGATTTCGTGTGCTTCCCCGCCCTATTGTCAACCACAAACTGAAATCTATTTAAAGTGCCCTTGAGTAAAGCAGTTACTATTTTATGGGTTTTAAAAATATTACTTGGACCTTTTAGTAGCTCTGGTTCACAAATTAAGTGTATTCCTCAATGTTTTTTCCTGAAAGAGGCATTAAAATGGTACACATATGTTTGTGATAAATTCAATAAGGTCGTTCTACTTGGCCCTGAATTTCAATCAGGTGATACTAGTTTCACATGCGTGTATTTAGGCATTTAATAATGATCATTCTCTGGTGCACAGTTGCCTAGAGGTGAAATTTCTCAGTCTCACCTTACCCCCATTAAATAATTGCTTGCCAGTTCATACATTACTACAGCTTTAAACTATAAAGTATTTTTTGTTTTTTTGTATCAGAAATCTCCAGTTTATCTAACTAAAACCGGTAGCAGTTAAGGATTATAATGACATCTATATTCCCCAAGAGATATCGTTCTGTTATTGAAGTTTAAAATTTTTAACCTTAAACTCACTGTTTCGTTTTCAGCTTTTTGAAGTCCTGTCAGGTAACGCTTGAACTCTTACAAAAAGCCTCTTAAAGAAGTCTACACCACTTAGAGAAAGCTTTTTATTACTATTTACCACCTATCTATTCAAATACTGGTAGATTAAAGACAACTTGTTGAGAAAAAGGTAATTTGGAATGGTTCTCTGCAGTTTGAATATCCATGGTTGTTTTGTGTGTAGTCTTTTGTTGTTGTTTTTGTTTTCTGAGACAGGGTCTTGCTTTGTAGTGCTGACATAGTGGCCTGAAACTTACTGTGTCGCCCAGGCTGGTCTCAAGCTCACTGCTATCCTTCTTAATGCTGAGGTTGCAGGTTCCACCATGGCCAGCTGTGTATCTTTTGTTGTTTTCTTTTTCTTTTTCTTTTTTTTTGAGACAAGATTTCACTATGCAGGTTCAGGCTACCCTAGAACCCACTTTGTAGACCAGGTTGGCCTCAAACTCACAGTGATCCTCCTGCCCTAGCCTCCTGAGTGCTGGGCCTGAGACACCACATCAGGCAATGTGTACTTTTTCTAAAAGAAGCATCCTAGCCAGGATCTAAAAGATCTAAAAGAAGCATCCCTTCTGTAATCCCAGCACTCAGGAGGTTGAGGCAAGAGAATCACTGCAAGTTGGAGACCAGTGGGTTACAAAGTAAGCCCAAGGCCAGCCTTAACTGCATAGTAAGACTCTCTTTCTCTGTCTCTGTTCTCTCTCTTATTTATTCTCTGAGAGAGACAGAGACAGAGAGAAATGTCCTGTAGGGACTTTTGTGAAGTGAAAGTGAAGGATTGCTGGAAGGATGCAGGAAGCCAGGGAGAGGAACTAGAATTATGTGGACTCACCTTTAGCAAACTCCAACAGGTGTGTGGTGCATGCTTGTAATACCAGCGCTCTGGGAGGCTGAGGTAGGAGGATTCTAGCCCAGTGTGGCCAATTTAGCTACTTAGCTAGAATTTGTCTCAAAATAAAAAATGAGAATGGGGATGTAGCTTGGTGTGAAGGCCCTGGGCTCAGTCCCTAGTGTTGGGAAAATAAAATCAAGTCTGGAGAACTCAGTAGCAGATGTTTGGGGTCTTCAGTATTGTCCAGCCGCAGTAATGCTGGTGAAGAGAGTTGGCTATTTGTGGTCTTTTCTTGGGATATGTACTAGGAAGTCCTGCTTCCACGTAATTGTCTCTTACAAACAACTGCACCTGTCTTCTTTCATCCCTCCACATCTGTTGCTTTCCCCGCCCATCTGCTCTCCAGGCTTCTCCTGCGCTGGACCACACAAGGCCAACCTGTGTAGCTTGTGGCAGTGGCCTTCCAAGTTCTGCAGGGTCTTCAGGCTGAGGTAATGGGAAGTTCTGAGGAGATGGGAGCCCGGCAGGTGGCGAAGCCTTAGTCTGTTTCCCAAGCTCCATTACCAATGGTTGGCTGCAGAGCCCTCAGAACAGTTTTTCTGTTGTTTCCTTTGCCCTGTTAGGCCTTCGGGTTACTGCATTAGTCCCTCTTGGTTTCCTGACTTTTGTCTGCATCTCAGAAAATGGTAGTCCTTTTAATAATCTCAAATTATGAATTTTGAGTATTCCACTGGATTTTGCCAGTACCCTTTGCCATTGCAAACATCTATTTCTCTCTCTCTCTCTCTCTCCCTCTCTCTCTGTCTCTCTCTGTCTTTGCCTCTCTCCCTCTCTCTCTTTGAGGCAGGGTCTCACTGAGTAGCCCAGGCTGGCCTTGAACTCCTGTTGACCCTCCTGCTTGAGCCTCCTGAGTGCTGGGATTACAGGTATGGCACATATTTTCTTATTTATTCTGCCTTTGCAGCAACTTGCCAGATTCTGCCTCTATTTCCTAGTTCAAAATCAAGGAAGCCTGGGAGTTCAAGGTCAGTTTGGTCAATCCGAGAGGTACATTCCCCGTGGTGGAAAACAAATTGAGGAGCAAAGACTGATTTGCTGTACTGCTGTACTTATTTTTGCTGCTCAGCTCATGTAAATCGTCAGCCACCCTATGGATTATTTTCCTCTGGGTAGAGATTACTTACCCTAACGTGTAGTAACAAGTTACTTGGTTCAGAATGCTGACATAAGGCCTGGGTTGGGGGAACCAATGTCCTAGTGTGAAATGGCACCTTTTTTATATTTTTAAAAGCGCAAAACAGAAGAGAGTAGAAATGATACAAAACTCAAAAAAAATAATATTAAGGAATTATCTCTAGTTGATACATATTGTTATCTTAGAAGTAGTTCAAGTTACAAAATCAAAGCATAAAAAATGAACAATCAAACAATAACAGCACAAACTATTCTGTCTGATGAACCATCAGAAACTTAGTAGTCTGGTTATCTATCTTGCACACTTAAACAAACATACAGTTATATGTGTATACCTGCAAGCTGTTCTTTCCTTTCGAGCACTTGAGATAGCATCTTTAACTAGACTTCCTTCCCTTCTTGCCTTTCTCCTGCCACTCTACTAGGGATTGAACTCAGGACTTTAACACAGAGCCACTTCCCCTCCCTGCTTTGATTTTTTTGTTTTGAGACAAGGTTTCACTAAGTCACTAAATTGTCCAGGTTTGGGATTCTCCTGCCTCTGCCTTAAGAAAGGTTAGGATTACAGGGTTGTGCTGCCTTGCTGGCCCACTGAGCTTTTTTTTTTTTAATCTTAATGACTGACTTTAGCACTGTCCTTTCACACTCCCTTTTACCTCACTTTCTGTAGCTCCACTCATTGTAAAACAGGTAAAGACACAAACCGAAAACCAGGTGATCATACTTCCTAAGTATCCCTCAGAGCCTCCTTTCTGCCCTCCACCCTGCCTCCCATCTCACTCAGTCCTTAAGTGCTGGGATCTCAGCTGTGCACCCCCATGCCTGGCCATTCATCCGTCCATAATAGTGTCGCAGCCTCTTAACTGGCCTGTCTGCCAGTTGACAAGATTTTTCTGAAGATTACATGAAATGTGTGTAAAATGCTTAGTAAAGTCCCTACCTCAGTAATGCTACCTATTTTATTCATATCTCTATTATTTTAAGTCAGAAGATTTACTCATGATAACTGACCTTAATTTTCTTGATCTACTGAGGTTAAAGATTTAATTCTCTAAAAATTTTTTCTAATCTGAACTTGGAATCTAGAGCATAGTGATAGGAGTAGCCTTTGAAAAAGTGATCTTCTGGGCCATCAGGAGTTTGTAAAGGCTCATGAAGTAGTTCTTACAGGGTCTGGATGATCATATTGTTCAGCTAAACCTTTCCACAGGAGTCCTGTTTTTCCAGTTTAAAGTATGCTAATGTGTCCTCAGATGATCAAATCCACTCTTCCTGCCCTCTCCTGGTGTCTCAGGAAATTAAAGTCCCATGAGAACATGAAGGCCCTCTAAACTACCAGTGGGGTTTAGGGCAAGGCTAACAGAAACTTAGTGTGCACAGAGCTCTGCTGAATGCTAGAGAAGTTTCAAAGAATGCATTAGATATAATCTGTTCCAAAGATCAGCAACTCACTGTGAAGGCCAAAGGCCATGGGCTAAACTCCAGGACTGCAAAATAATCACTTTCAAGAGTCGTCACTGACCCATCATAACACCAGGTTTCAGAGCCTTGGGACTGGTTTATCGTGATAATAGCTCCCAGTGCTGAGTACTTCCTCTTATCTCTAATCTACAAGCAGGTTCAAGGTTAGTGCTAATGTACGTCTGCTGGGATTTGAACCCTACCGCTATAATTTCTCTAAAATCTTCCTCTGACATTGCCTAAAGTGAGGAAGGGAATGTGGTGGTTCGGGAATGGTAGGACTGTCTGCACTCAAGCACTAACAGCCTGTGGCAGAGCAGTGACAGCAGACCCACTTTGGAAATGAAATCAGAACTTGCTGATCTAATGAAAATAAACAAATTCTAAGTTTCTGCCTAGAATAACCAAGATTGGGATGCAAATGTAGGATCTTAGCCCTATCTTCGTATTGTATTTAATATGAAATTAGGAGAAAAATTCAAGAATTAAGGTTGTATATTCAATGTACAATCTGATTTTTTTTTTTTTTTTTTTTTTTTTTTTGGTCTTTTTGAGACAAGCTCTCACAATGCAGCTCAGGCTGGCCGTGAGCTCACTTGACTGGTCTCCAACAATTCTCCTGCCTCAACCCTCTGAGTGCTGGGATTACAGGTGTGTATCACCACGTCCAGCAAAATCCAGTTCACTGTGCAAGAAAACACAAAGCCTGTGACAACCCGATTAGAAATGAGGGAGCAATATCTCCAGCTCTTTTAAAATTTGTGTTTGTTTTTTTAACAGTGTCTCACTGTGCAGTTCAGGCTGGTCTTAATCTCACTGTGTAGCCCAGGCTAACCTTGAACTCCTGCCTCAGACTCCTAAAGTGCTGGAATTATAAGCATGAGCTGCTATTATAGACAGCTAAGTTAGGTAGAAATATAGCAGGCAGTCAGACAGGGCTGGGCCCTCCAGGGAGTCAGTGAAAAAAAATGAGAATTCATCAGGACTGTGGCTGGGGGTACATTTTAGATATTTCCCTGAGGGATGAGTGTAGGTTTAAGAATTGATATCACTCTTTTAAAATTTCCCATTATCTCATTAGCCATCCTCTCCCACCTTCTGAGACTAAAACTAAAACTGCTAAACTAATACAAGGCCAAGACTATAGATTATTGACCAAGATTAATGATGTCACCCTTGCTACCACTGGATCAATACTACCTAAATGACTGTACTTGCTATCTTATTAGTTGATCATAATTTTGACCCATGTTGTACCTGCCTCATGATTTTGCTCTATAAAACTTCCTTTGAGAGGTGGGCTCGTTGGCAACCCACTCGGGACCCCTCCTGTCCTCAGGAGCTATTTGTATTCTCCATTCCTCCATTCACTGTTCCTATTCTGTGATACATTTTCTTACTCTTAACCTCGATTGTTTCTTGGAATTCATTCAACTTCAGGGAACACGAACTTGGTGTATTTGACGTCTAGCATTTCCCTATATCACCACCACACCTGACTTTTTTCTTTTTGGTGGTGCTGGAGATTGAACCCAGGGCCTTTGCACTGAGCTGCATCCCCATTTTTAATTTATTATTATTTTTTTTTGAGAGAGAGAGAGAGAGAAAGAGAAAGAGAGAGAAGGAGTCTCTTGAAGTCATTGGTTGCTCCTGGGCACAACCTTGGGATCCCTTCTGTCTCAGTCTCCCAGAGTGCTCAGATAAGAGGTGTGTACAACCATGCCTTCTATTTAAAAATTATACATAAATAGTATTGTTATGAGGTAACTTGATTCTAAAAGTGGCTTGCCAACCAAATGTTAACAGGCTTTGGGGTTACTTGCCTCTCCTTCTGGAGTTGGATTCCAGGTTCTCATCTAGAAAAGAAATGAACAAAACTAGCAAAAAACAGTGGCAACATTTGTTCAAGAAAGTAAAAGTGAAAAGTGGGAGAGCAACTGGCTCTGTAGAGTTAGCTTGGACAGAGTAAACAGAAAAAGAGGGTACCAATAAAGATAAGCATACGTGCTGCATGTGGGAAGCTGCGTGGGCTATGGTGGAAAGCTACAGTAGCTCCTGCCTTTTGTGCTGTCCAAATCTCGAGGAAACCCTGAGGAGGAGAGGCATTAATGGGATTCCATGCCTCACACTGGGGTTAGGTCTAGCTAGTCTATTTTGGGTGGTTTTTTCTTTTTCTTTACCTTTTTTTTTTTTTTTTTTTGAGACAGGATCTCATTATATAGTTCAGTCTGTCTGGTAACTCACTATGTAGTCCAGGCAGGCCTTTGTGATCCTCCTGGCATGTGCTACTATGCCTGGCTGAGCCATCCTTGTTGAGTTCTCAAGTCTACTTGCAGGGCTTTGGGAACTATTCTGCACATGTTTCTGGGATCTTGTAACTAACAGGTCATACCTACTTCCCCAGCCAGCTTTTGTTATATCCTAATCTCCTTTCTCAGGTATCATAACCTATTTTTGTGTCCCCTTTTATTCAATATTATATTTTTAAGGATTCATACAGGTTGAGAGTAGCTGTAGGTTCATTTTATGGCAGTGTGTTTCACTCTGACTCTACTACAATTTTTATTCTGTTGCAGATGGATTTGGGGACTGTTATGGATTAAAAACTGGTGGTCAATTTAATACCAGCTGAATTAAATCAGCATGGTGCTGAGTGTAGATGGCACACTTGAGGAAAGTTGCCAGTGAAAAAGGAGACATGGAAAAGAAGAGCAGGGTGTTGTGGGTTCTCCTAAGTGTTGTCGTTTGGAGCCATTGGTTCTCCTGGAGGAGCTTGGCATGCTGACTTCCCTGATATAATTTGGCCATTATCATCAGAGGAGCTCAGGACCTTGTTACTGAGAGTGGCTGTCATTCAATTTGGGGGAGCTTTGGGGGAGTAAGGGAGCCTTACTTTGAGCATCACCTCCTGGCTGTAGAGGGCAAGATGTGTGCTATTTAATCTCCAGGACAAGCTTGTCATGTCACACTGGCTTCCTGGCATGTACTCGACTGTACTTATCGTCAGGGGAGCTTGGGACCTCACTGTCACTGAGGATGGCTGTGGTACTTTCCAGGGCAGCCCTGGTCCTTGATTTGAGCATCACTTCTTGGCTCCAGTGTGGAACCCTCAACCTACTGGCACAGACTTTCTAGCTTCCACCACTGACCTTTGGGCCTTCCCAGTGCAGATCTGTAAAACAGACTTGAAGGAGTCGTTGTTGTGGGCACTAGGCCTCCAGCTAGTAAAAGACACTGTCATGGGCTCTGGGTCGTCAGCTGGACTCATGCAGGACATTGCTGTGGGATCCAGGCCCTTGGCTATATTTTCTAGGTCTTTGGTGTTGCGGATAGATTTCCTGCACTTTCTTGTATTTAACTCTAGGTGACCATCATAAAATAATACTATAAATTCTGTGTCCTATATGTAATTGTTTTCCTTGCAACTCCTGACTATAACAGAGGTTATTTCCAATTTGGGCTACTATGCATAGCTCCTATGAACATTTTTGTTTTCTGTTGTTTATGTGACAATTTCTCAAGGGTATAATTTTAGGAATAGAATTTGTGGATCACGAGATATAGATAGGTAGATAGATCTTCATTTGATGTAGATATGGTCAAACAATTCTCCAGAATTATTTTCTGGTATTGGGGATTTTCACACTGAGCTACATCCCTATCACTTATTTTTTTGTTTAGAAATGGGGTCTCACTAGCCACAGAATTACCAAGGTTGGGCTCAAACTTGTGATTCTCCTGTCTCAGCTTCCTTGCTAGGATTACAGACATGCACCACCATGTCTAGCTTGAGACTCTTGTACCCATTTATAGTTACTCTATCAGTGTCTATTCTCTACATCGTGGGCTATATCTCTTTACTTTCCAGGGTGACCATTTAAATTCCATTATGTAACCTTAATGTACTTCTTTGTGCTGTGCTTTGCTCATAGATTGGTTCTGAAATTTAATAATCCATGAACACCTATTTTTTTTTTCTTTTTGATATGGGCGATCAAACTCATGACCTTACACTGTTCTTATTTTTGAGACAGGTTGTAGCTAGTAGACTAGCCTGAAACTAAAACTGTAGCTCAGAGGCATTAGGATCAAACCTAAGGGCCAAGGTTACAGGTGTGTGCCACCATGCCCAGCTGAATTCTCTCTTTAAAAGAAATTCATTAGTATATGCATACTGTATATAGTAATTTCCTTCACTATGGGACATCAGTACATATGTATATCCCATCTTGACCATTTCTACTCCCATTCCTTCCCAAGGGTCCCCCTTTTTCTGGTTTTTTTTTTTTTTTTTTTTTGAAACGAAGTCTTGCTATGAAACAACAGGATCTCTCTGTATAATGACAGGATCTTGCTATATAATGGGCTAGTTTTGAACTCACTATGTAGTCCAGGCTGGCCTCAAATTTGCAGTGATCCTCCTGCCTCAGCCTCCTGAGTGCTGGGATTACAAGCGTGTACAACCACACCTAGTTGTCCAAGGCCCCCCTTCTCATCTCAAGTCTACCTCCTTGTTTTCTAGTCTCTCTTATTTGCTCTTTGTTTGTAATTTGGGTTTCTTTTATTAGAGGAACCATGTGATAGCTTTACTTAGCTTTATGGTCTCAAGAGCCATCTATTTGCTACTGCCCTTTTTGGGGGGAGGAAGGTTTGAGACAGAGTCTGACTATGTACTTCAGGCTGGTTTTGAGCTTACTACATACCCCAGGCTGGCCTGGACTTTGTAGCAATCCTCCAGCCTCAGGGGCCCAAGTGCTAGATTACAGGCATGTGTGTGTGTGCGATGCTTTTGTATTTTTGATGATAGCTATTCTGAGTAGGGGTGCGATGGAATCTCAGTGTAGTTTTTTTTTTTTTTTGTATTTCCCTAATAGCTAAAGAGGTTGAACTTTGTTTTTCTCTTTCTCTCCTTCCCTTTTTCTTCCCTCCCTTCTTTCTTTCTTTTTCTTTCTTAATTTTTTTTCTTTTACTGCAGGGTGTCTTGATGTCCTCCAGGCTTTCCTTGAACTTCAGGCAATTCTCCAAGGCTTGGGATTGCGGTCTGGTCTGGTGGTCTGGTGCCACCATGCCTGCCTATTTTCTAGTGGTTTTTTTTCCCCCACCCATTTGAATTCCTATATCCTCCCTTCAACCCCTCTGTTTTCTTGTTTTTTTGAAACAAGGTCTCTCCATGTAGCCCAGGGTGGCCTTGAACTTGCAGCAGTGCTCATGTCTCAGTCTCCTGAGTGCTGAGCTGCCATGCACAGTGTCTGGCTGAATTGCCCAGGTAGAACTTGAACATGGAATCCTGCTGCCTTAGTCTCCTGGAGTACAGATGGGCACCACTACACCTGATAAAGAAATTATATACGTTCATTCATTCATTCCCCTATTGTGCTGGTGATTGAACTGAGGGCCCTATTAGATAAGAACTCTACTGCTGAGCTACACCTCCAGACCCTTGATTTTTTTTCATGTTGATTTTATACCCTACTTTCTGTATTTCTTTTGTTGTTGTTGTTTTTGTTTTGGTACTAGGAATCAAATTCATGACTTTGCACTTGCCAGGTAGGCACTATGTCACTGAGCTATATCATTGGCCTACTTTATGTATTTCTACTGTTATGATACCCTACAAAAAAAATCAAATGAGCAGGGCCTGGTGGTGCACACCTGTAATCTCAGCACTCGGGAGGCTGAGGCAGGAGAATCTTTTTTTTTTTTTGGTTCATTAATTGCTTCATTTTGGTTTGAGGTTGACAATTAGAATTTTTTTAAATTTTGGAAGAGAATCATTTGAGACCAGCTTGGGGTACAAAGTGAGCTCAAGGCCTGAACTGCATAGTGAGACCCTGTCTCAAAAAGACCAAAAGAAAAAAGAAAAAAAAATTAAGTCTTATACTCCATTGGTATAAGATAATTAACAAATCTTTCTGTGTTTTAGATTCATATATATGCCTATTGATTATCTAGAAAAATTTTAATTTTTCTGCAAGTTCTGATTATTACTTCCTACTTTCATGACATCACAGAAATACCATAATACCACATGACTTCCATTATACCGTAAAACATTCTCACCAGAGTGGGGTGGCACAAACCTGTAATCAGTATTCTGGGAGGCTGAGCCAGGAAGATCACAAATTTTAGCCTAGCTGGGGCAATTTAGTGATTTAGCAAGACCCTTTTGTTTTGCTTTGTTTTGTTGTGTTTTAAAGGCCTGAGATGTAGCTCAGGGCAAAGACCCGGGGTTCAAACCTGAAAAAACAAAACAAAACAAAACAAAACAGACGTTATTTTCCTCCTGCCTTCCCAGCCACTTCTCAATCTCCTTAATCCTTTTTTTTTTTTCTCTTGCCTAAACATTGTTGTGTTCAAGGTCATGTGCTTGGTCAGTAGATTCAAACAGCAGTCTTCAAATTCTTGGTGTCCTGGAAACCTATCAGGAAGTCTGGGAGGTCAAAACTGTTTTCATTATGAGACACTGTTTTCCTTTCTTCCTGTGTTGACATTTTCAGTGATGTGCAGAAACAGTAATCAATAAATCAGCTGGCAATTTACCATCAAAGCATTGGCACCAACTCCCAGCAGTCATCTTATTTTCACAATCTTATATTCA
>PVJX010034580.1:0-18848 GCA_004027295.1 Dolichotis patagonum | reverse complement strand
AACAGACTAGAGGATACAGAAACATCTCCAGGCACACTCAGCTACCTTATCTTTGACAAAAAGACCAAATATTTTCGCTGGAAGAAAGACAGCCTCTTTACCAAATGGTGCTGGGAAAACTGGCTATCCACATGCCAAAGGCTGAACCTAGACGCATATCTCTCACCATGCACCACTAAACTAAAATCAAAATACATTAAAGATCTAAATATTAAAACAGAATCGAGGCTGGGGATTTAGCTCAGCAGCACAAGTGCCTCCTTGGCAAGCACAAGGTCCTGAGTTCAATCCCCAGTACCAAAAAACATAAAAAAATAATAAAACAAACTATTTGCTAGAAGGCAAAATAGGTAAAACTCTTAAAAATATAAAGACTTTATGAGCAGAATCCTGGTGTGCAAGAAATAATGTCAAGAATCTACAAATGGGATCACCTCAAATTAAAAAGCTTCTGGGCAGCAAAAGAAACTACCAACAGAGCAAAGAGACAACCTACAGAATGGGAAAAAATTTTATATATATCTAGAATATATAAAAATATAAATATACAAAATATATATACAAAAATATATCTAGAATATATAAAGAACTAAAAAAATTAGACATTGCAAAAAACAAAGACCTACTGAAAAAATGGGCATCTGAAATGAGTAGATATTTCTCAGATAAAGAAGTACAAATTGCCAATAAGTATATTAAAAATGTTCAACATCTCTAGTCATTAAAGAAATGTCAATTAAAACAACACTACCATCTCACTTCAGAGAGAATGACTATTTTCAGTAGAGATGGGCGTGGTAGTTGACTCCTGTAATCCCAGCACTCGGGAAGCTGAGGCAGGTGAATCATTGCAAGTCTGAGACCAGCCTGGGGTTACACAGTGAGCCCAAGGCCAGCCTGAACTGCACTGTGAGATCCTTTCTCAAAAAGACAAAAAAAAAAAAAAAAAAAAAAAAAAAAAAAAAAAAAAAAAAAAAAAAAAAAAAAAAAAAAAAAAAAAAGAAAGAAAAGAAAAAGAAAGAAATCAATAATAAATGCTGGAGATACTGTGGGGGAAAAAAGGAACCCTTCTTCATTATTGGTGGGAGTGTAAACTGGTACAGCCACTATGGAAATCTGTATGGAAATGCCTCAAAAAACCAAAAACTAAAAATAGTAATTCCATTTGACGTGACTATTCCCCTTCTAGGTATCTTCCTAAAAGAGCTAATGACATTACAACACAGTGATATATGCATATTCATGTTTATGGCAGCACAAGTCGTAATAGCTACATCTTGGAAGCAACCTGTATATCCCACAGCAGATGAATGGATAAAGAAAATGTGATAATTATATCCAACAGAGCACTACCCTGCCTAAAGAAAGATAAAATTGAATCATTTGTAAGAAAACAGGTACACTTTGAGGCTATAATATTAAGTGAAGTAAATCAGACATACAAGCTTAGATACTGCGTTTCTTTTATATGAGAAACGTAATACATAAAGTGCAAAATAAAAGACAGACAATAGGGGAAACAAGAGAGAGAGAAAAGTTATTGTAATACAGCATGGTCAACATATCTAAAAAATGTATAAAAATATACATTTTATTTTGGGGGGCCTATTAGTCCAGCATTGACCTGTGTTTATGATCATTAACCTGATAAAGATTTATAAAATAAATAGGTAAATCTGATGCTGGTGCAAAAATTTTTAAACAGAGTGGAAGAGAAGAGGGAAATAGCATTGAGATCTGTTATGTACAGTTACCAAGTACCCACAATGAATGTAGTCATTATGTGCTGCAAACACGTACTAATAAAAATTAAAAAGAGGACCGAAACAATGTAAAAAGGATAAAGAAAGCTTTCACAAACTGACAAAGAGTTTCATGACATAAAACAGGTTAAATATTCTCTGATACAGCGATATACAATGGTATCTTCTCTCGGGAACATAACTGGAAATTTGAGTTTTATCTTTCTTTCCTACTTACCCTATTCACATGTCAGAATCGCATAATAGACAAGTTCAAATTCTTGGACAATTTTCCCAGGGTCTTTTTACCCCCAGTGTAAAAATTATGTATCACAGAGACTGGCTTCCACCCAACTCATTTTCCCTCTTCTCCTTGAACCCATGACTCTTTTACATTTATCGTTCTTTCTTGCAGTTAAGAATGATCACATAACTAAGTTTTGTCCATGAAATATGGTCAGAGGCCACTGCCAGATAAGAGTCAGTGTGCCTCCTCATTACGCACCTTTCCTTTTGCCAGCTCTACACTCTTAAGTTACAGCCCAGTCCCAACCAAGAAAAGAACTCCTGCTAACGAGTGGTGAAGCCACAAGACAGAAGGAGCCTAGGCCTGAATTTCCCATGGAGGAGGCTGCCCCCTAAACTGGAACACCTACCCTAGACCATATACTAGGGGAGTTGTGTTTGAATCACTGTATTTTGAGGTCTGTTACAACACTTTAACTTACTTTGTGAGTAGATTTGGTGGAAGAGCTTCCAAATTCTGCAGAAATGGAATCTCAGTTCTAACTCCATCTGGGACACTATCCAATAAAGGAAGTAAAACCTCCAGAGAAGGTAATGGATTTGTCTGGCATCATCCAGGACGGCTAAGGTGAGGACCCCAGGTTTCTGACAGCCAATCAGCTTTCTTTCCACAGGCCAATCTGCCTTCCATAACAGTCCTACAGATGTGAACTTGTTGTACTGTATATGGCCAGGAGATTTCTATATCAGCAAGAGGAAAGGGCATGGAGGAAGAAAGGGAATGCATTTTCTTGGCCCGCATTAGTGAGTCATAAGCAACTTACAGTGATTAAATTATCTGGAATGAACATTCAGATCCATAACATATAAATGACAGATCTACTTACAATTGTTCCACTTAATGTGGGCAACTATGAGTAGCTGATGTCAGAAGACAGCACTGTCTTCAGGTTACTGCCATTTCACAATTACACTCTATCTTGGGGGGATAAGAAATTTGAACGTAGTGTTTGACTGCTATGGATTACTTTATCTGTAGAAAGAAAATGATGTGTAGCAAAAACAGTATGAAGATGGTAAAATAACTACCATTAATCATGTAGTGAATGCTGTAGTCCATCACCGTGTAATAAACTTTATACACACAATCACGTTAATATCTGTATTAATCAGCTTTGCTGTGATAACAAATGGTTCCTAAAATCTCTGTGGCTTATGTAATAAATGTTTATTCTTTGTTCATGTTATATGCATTTCCTTGGGCTTTTTCACTCCATGATCTATACTGTAGGAACAGTCTTTGGAAACAGGCCATACTGGAGATAGGAAGAATCAAAATAGTGAAATTGCAATGTCCGTTAAAGCTCTGTTTGGACACGTCTACATTAAGTAGATTATAACGGTCAAAAAATCGACAGCAGGAACAACAGTGGGACCCTACATGTACAGACCAAAGGATGGGTTTTGAAGGACGGTGCTGGCAGTTGGAATAACAGCAAGGGTCAGTTTCAGAAATTCAGAACCAGTGGTTTTAAAAATCAGCCCCACTTTCCTCACCCACTTATCGTAATTAAATATAGTGATTAAACCTACTGAAGAAAGTATTGCCTTTACACCACTCTAGAATACGTATTTTTTTTAAAAAAAGAGGCATTCAAATTAAAGCTTGGCTCACAGCTAAAGCACGAATGGTCAGTTTCAATCTAAGATATGTCACCTGGTCACCAACTCCAGTAGGTGCTTAAAAATTCAGATCTCAACCTGCACGTAGAGTATTGTTTCAACACATGTGATAAAAATAATCAAATGAAAATGCTTTGCAATATGCTAAACACCATCTCAATTTCATCTAAGATTTTTTTCCCTTTTTAGGGTCACAGACATGTAACAAATTCTAATTTTTTAAAAAATTGTACTACTATATTACAACCAAGTTGGTCGGTTTTAAGAGGTTCTGCCAAGGAAAAAAATTCACTTTGGTCAATACCAAAAAAGATGGAAAGAGTGAAGAGAAAAGATGCGGCCCCAAGGAAAGGGGGGGGGACCATTTCAGCAGACTCATGGGCCTCGATATCCTAAGTACGGACTGGGCAGTCAGCCCGGTGGAAATCCGCTCCGAAACTCTGCATTCTAGAACATCGCTCAAGGCTAGCAGAAAGCAAACATGAAACGAACCTGCCAGAGGAGCAAGGCCCTCACCCTAAGCCGCGGAGCCCGAGGCAGGACACCCCCTCGGACGAGACAAAGGCTCCAGCCGCAGGAGGCGAGAGTGCGCGTGCGCCACGAAGCGCGCGTGCGCGAGGCACTCAGCGCCTCGGCCCAAGGCGTGGCGGGAGTGGGACCAGGCTAGAGAACCTCGGAGAGCAGCTAGCCAGGAGGCGTGGGAGTGCCGAGAGGTGGGGCGCTCGCGTGCGCCCGCTGGTGGCCGGAGGGGAGACGCCAGGGAAGGCCTTGCTGTCCGCCCCTCCTCCGGCGAGGCTCGCGCTCCCACTGCTCGCGCCTGCGCCGCCCGCCGGCCTCGGGAACGCGTCCTCTCGCTGGCGCGCGTGCTCGCAATCACCGCCACCCACCAGCTCCGGCACTAGCAGCAATACCACTGCCACCGCCCACCTTCTGCCGCCGCAGCCACAGCCACCTTCTCCTCCACTGTCCTCTTCTGTCCTCGCCTTCTGTCGACTATCAGGTAAGCGCCGAGGCTCCGAATCTGCGTCTCCGTCCGCCCCTCTGCACCTCCCCCCGCCTGCGCCCCTCACCCAGGAATGGGTTTAAAGGGTTGGGCGTCCGTCCAAGGCAACGACGGGGACCCACCCCGTGCCCTCAGCGTTCAGGGGCTGGGGCTAGGGCGGTTTAGAAAGGGACGCGTGCAAAAGATGCACGCACGCGTGTCGGTGCGTGTATCTGTGTTTGCGTGTGCTCGGGATCCGCACGACCTGCTTCTCGAAAACCCCGGAGGCAGGCTGTGCCCGCAGGGTGGGGCACGGATGGCGGTGACCTAGGAGGGGGCTGCTCTGCATCCTCGATCCCAGTCTTTTGCCGCAGTGGGCGTGTGTGTGTGTGTGTGTGTGTGTGTGTGTGTGTGTATGTGTGTAGGTCCATAGACCCCTGAAACGGAAGCTGAAATCCGATTTCTGTGCTCCTGTTGGGCATCAGTCCAAAGGAAAACATGATCGGGTTCTAGAAAAGATGGTTCTCTGCCTGCCTCGCTCCCTGCACCTCCCGGCAGCGATCCCCACGGGGCCTTCACTGCCCCTGATTTCAGAGGGTGGTGGTTCGCCTCCTCCCCTTTTCCTCCTTCATCAACCCGCCAGGGACATTTGGGGGCTGGGAGGAATCGGGGAGATGGGGAGGGGTCCAGGCGCTGTCACTTTAGCTGCCCTTCCCCCTGCGCGCGCCTGGCGCAGAGACGCGTGCAGCGCCGCGCCTGAGCGAATGTAGTGCGCGGATTTAATCCCCCTGTGGAAACTCGAATAGGCAGGGGTCACCTGGCCTTGCAGTGAGAGTAGACTCTGCAGCCGCGACTTCAGCTCGCGGGCGCGCACAGCCGCAGCCCTGCACAGACGTGCGCGGGGGCTGCAGGTGCATTTCTGGGCGGGTTCCTTTCTCTGCGCTTTGCGCTGGGCGCCCGGCGTGTGCGCTCCCTGCCGGAGGCGCGGGACTGGCATGCAGGGCTCGCCCCTCACTGCGGCAGTGGGTGTGGACCTGGGTGGGCGAGGAAAGAGAGAGGAGGCTGTGCTGCCTCCCACTTCCACCCCTCCCCCGTTTTTTTCCCCCTCCGAAAGCGAGGTGCCATGTTTTTGCGGCGTGTCACGTCTTTATGGTACTATGCTAGATCGGTTTTCCGGGCTTCCGAGGACACGGGAGGGACTGGCATTAAACGGGAGAGAGGCGATTAGCGCTGAAATCGACGTTTTGCTGCTATGGACGTGAGCGTTGAGGGCGTTCACCCAGGCTCTTCTAAGGGAGCTCGCTGCTTTGTTGTAGAGGTTACGTGATCTGCGTCCCTAGCCCTGTTTTTTGGCTTTTAGTCTATGATGATTATTTGTCGACCTCCCTCCCCGCAACTTGCCCCTCCCTTTTCGCCTCTGTTCTGATCCCTCTTTTGTTAGATCTCAGAGCTTGCTAGGGTCACAGCCCCCACGGAACGCATCAACTGTGATTGACCCGACAGAGCCAGGAATCGTACCCGAGGCCGCGGGAATGGTATTCCAGGTTTCTGCACGCGCTGTGCAGGTGGCCATGGTGGGGCCACGCCCCTTCGTACACTTGAGCATCTAGGGGCCATGAAGCTTCCCATCTTGGGGCGCTGACCCGCTCCCGGGGATGGGGAGCTCACAGGCGGAAGCCCCTCCCTGAGGTTTTACTCTGTGTTGCTTCACCTGGTGGGGGAATGTAAATAGGGGGCACGCGACCACACCCATCTTCCCAAGCCCAGGGCCTAGGAGGTGTGCAGAGTAGGGGTTAGCGTGGGAAGTGACCTCCTCTGGAGGTGGGACCTCGGATGTTGCCTTATGTCGTGGAGACTGAGCATCCGGGTGTGTGGGGCCTCCTGGGGTTGGCCTCCTGTAGGACACTGAAGGGAGCTCCCAGTCCCTAACCTATGCCTCAGTTCTGATTGACCCCAGAGGCCAGAGGGATAGGTGTCCCTGTTGTATTTTTTATTATTATGAACATGCCGATTAATTATATTATTTTTCTTAAGTGTGGGATTTTCACTTAAACGTTACAGTTCACTACTACCCTTTAAACCCAGGATGGGGTGTTGGGGGAGGGGCGAACTCCCAGTGAACCAGTCCCAGCCTCACAGTCCTGTCCTGCCTGGGGCAGTTTCGCCCCGTTTCCTGGTTAATTGGTGAACATGGTAGAGCATTGGTGTAGGAGCATAGTTCTGAGACCGATGAGGATCTTAGATGCTGAATCGTCCACACGGACCTCCCAGGTTAATCTAAATTTACAGGGAATACCTGCTTGGTTTGGGGAGGAGATCTGTCACCTAGCCAGGCTGCCCCTTCCTGCCTGACTGGACTGGCTGGCTGCAGGGTGGCTTGAAGATCATTCAAACATTCCCAGCCCTTGCCCCCTTCTCCCACCACCCGAAACAGGTGGGTGCAAGTTTTCCATTCTCGGCTGAGCAAGGGTCTTGAGCAGCCTTGGAAAGGGGAGCCTGGAGCCCTTCAGAAAGATATCCCCTCCTGTCCTTTGGGGGAAACAGAAAGGGTATGGGGATGTATTTTGCCCAACGAAGTAACGAAGTGCAGGCCACACAGCTGGAATATTGCTGTGTTTTGAAACATTGGTGGTTTGTTGGGGCTTTGCAGTTGGCAAGGCCAGAGGTCTGCTAATGAAGGAGCCTCCAGGGCAGGATGGCCTTTCCTACAAGGACTGGGAAACTCCATACTTGCCTTGGTGCACAATTTAACCAAACGGCCTCACCTCAGGTCCTGGAGGGATGAAGCATTTGCACCCACACAACTGAGCCCAACAAGTCTAGAAATGTCCAGGCGTCCATCACAGAGCCATCAATCCCTCCTCACACCTCACACCCCCACCCCACACCACTTCCAGCGGGTAAGAGGCTCTTTTACATCCTGAGATGCTCCACATGACCTGGAATCCCAAGTCCTAGGTTCAGACAGGTTTCAGCTGGGATGGATGATGGATGGGGTCTCGGACAGTGACTGCCTGTGGTATGGCCCCTGCAGACCACTATATGTTCAAGTTTCAAGCTCAGCGGCACAGCTTTGAATTCTGTGACCACTGCCCTGCCCCTCAGTTGATCTATTCTCCAATCAAGGGAAATGCCTTTCCTATCATACCTATTTTCATGGTTAATTCTGAGGTGTCATTTTGTGTGTAATGGTGGTGCTAATGTTTACCACATAAAAATTGCCTATCCACCATCGTAAGACCCTCTAAATGAATAAATGGACTGATACAGAGACAGATGGACAAATTACTAAGTGTGCCACCTCCCTCCCCCAACTCTAGACCATCCAAAGTGACTGTAGAAGCTAATGCATTCTTGACCGACATTTGCCTCTCTAGAAGATGTTCTTTGAAGGAATACCTGGCTTGCCTCTTGGATTCACCTTTGGACGATTTGGGGGAGGGGTTTGTTGGCTTTGCTTGTATTCCGACTAGTGATAGTGTATGACTCTATGCCCCTGCCCTGCACCCCCTTGTCTGTACATGTCCATTGTGGAAGGGTGTGGCTTTTAAGTGGCTTCTAGTATTAGGCACTGCTTCTCAGACTGGAACAAAGGAAATGGATAATGTCCACTAATTGTAACAAGAAAACTTAGAATCAATTTGATTGAAGAATGAACAGATTTATTTCATCTATAAAAAGGACCCCTTGGGGCTGGGGATTTAGCTCAGCGGCATTAAGTGCCTGCCTTGCAAGCGCACAGTTGTGAGTTTGATCCCCAGTATAAAAAAAAAAAAAAGCAAACCCTTGTATTGAGTGCACCCTTTGACCTGCATGCTCTTGGAGGTCAAAATCGGCCTGCAGACATTATAGGGCTGTGGTGTCCTTTATTTAAGCCGACTTTTCCTTCTGCCTTTTTGACGTCCATTTGTGCAGTTCATATGTTTAAAAAACAATAAGAGATTGTTTTATCCCACTTTCCCCCAGCATTGTTTATATGATTTAAGTAGTTCCCTAGCTGTGTATATAAATGTGTGTTACTTTTCCATTTGGACATGTGATAATTTTCCAACTCAACCTTGTCTTCTATTTATTCAGTTAGCATCTTCCTTACTCTGCCCTTTGAATAAGAAACTCGGAAACAAAAACATCCTTAGGGGTCTAATATAGGGCTAAACATACAATAAGTATTTGGCCCATACTCATTTAACAAATAAATGGATATTGCTTCTCGGCCTATTGGCCAAGATCAAGTGAACAAATAAATGGATACAATGGAGAAATATAGACAGTGGCAAAGAGAAAGTAGAGTGGGGTGTATATGCTTTCTTTAAGGTCACAGCATCTGGGAACTTCGGTAAATTCAATCCAGTTTGTCCCAGCTCTGTGTCCCGATGATATCCAGACAGCTGCCTGTGTCCCCTGGTGTATCTCCTTGATTTTCCTTGCCATGATTTGGCCCTGGTAGCTTGGTTCCCATAGCCTACCTCCTCCTTATTGGCAAGAGGGAAAGAAGAGAAGAAAGAAGAGAAACAGCACCATACTCCTTCATGCCTGCTACCTTTGGGGTAGTCAGTCAGTTGGAGGTGGAGAACCCGGCTCTCACTGTTCCTTCCCTTTCTTCTACTCTGCTCTTTTTGTCTCTCACTTCAGAGATTCCCCCTCACACCTCCACTTGCTATGGAGTTAGGTGCTTCCACTGGTGAGTTGGAGCTGGCTTTGAGGGCAACTTAGGAGGTGAGGGAAGAGAAGATCTGAATTGGGCTGCCGTAGGGAGAGGAAGCCTTGTACTCCAGCTGGGGCTTTCTGCAGTTTCACTGTAAAACAGTAGTTCTCAGCTACAGCAGTTGAGATGTCTAAAAAGATATTTAATTTTCATAACTGGGGAAGCCTTCTACCAGGATCTCATGGATAGAAGCAAGGGATGCTGCTAAACATCCTACAGGACACAGGACAGTCCCCTACTGATGTATGGTCCCAAACATCACTACTGCCTGGGTAGAGAAGCCCCTAGAGGAACCATGTTGCTGTGGCACTGTGTTATCCCAGTTACATCCATTGGACGTGTTGTGGGAGGTGCTGAGTGCTGCTAGAGGTCACCTCATTTAATCTTCACAACCCCACCATCGCCACCGTGCAGTGGGTGCTGTTATTATCTCTGTTACAAATAGAGAAACTGAAGCCCAGTGAGGCTTCGTGTCTCATTAAGGTCATGTAGCCAGGGTATGGTAGAACTGGTTTCTCCCTCTCTCAGCTGCACATGAGTTTAATAGGCCTTTGTGGGCTAGCCTGCCTGGGAACCAGACATAATCTATAACATTGACCAAGTGGGACATGCTAATTCCAAAACCACTTGGGGACTTTGCAAGTGGCAGTAATTGGAGCACAACCAGCAATAGAGTTAGAGAGCTGTGGAGAAATCTCAGTTTCTGATTTGACCTTGACATGGAGAGCAAGAGATTTCACTACATCTTGTTTATAAATCAGAGAAACAGAAAATATATCTACCTGGGACCTTTAGCCCCTTTTTCCACTTTCAGAGCTTCTGGACGGCTCTGTCGTGTAAAGGGACAGCAGGTTTCATTGACTAAGAGAAAGCTTGGAAATCCAGATGAGGGGAATCAAGCAGGCCAGAGTTAGCTATCGGGAGGTTCACGTCACTGAGGCTTTTAGGGATGTCAACCGTTGATCTTAGGTTCTGTACCTGCAGAAGTTGGGCCTCGGCCCCCATTGACTGGGCCAGCTCTGAGTCTGGGTATGAGGAGTTGGGTGGGCACAGGAAAGTCCTCGTGTAGGAATCCCCAGGCTCTTAGGATGAAGTGGGTCCCATAGGCCTTGCTTGCCGCTTGAGGCGCAGGCTGTGGGGCTGCTGAGACTCCCCTGTCTGAGGCGCTCACACCACTCTCCCTGCCGGAGGTGGCAGCCTGAGTCTGCAGCTTTTTCTCCCAGCCCACCCCAGATGTGCAATGGGACTTAGACCATCACACCTGTCCCACCCCTCTTGCCTTGCCAAGGGGTGGCTGTCCAAGAATTCCCTTTCTGCCCAGCACCAAGCTCCTGTACCTCTGCCAGCTTCCTTTCCTGCCCAGATGGCTCCTATCAGAATGAGGAGGAGACGCTAGGGACAGGTTTAGAGTGTTTTGGGGGTTTTGATTAGAAAACATTTTGTGGGTGGTTAAAGTAGGCGCCAGTAAAATGCAAATTCAAATGTCCTCCGAGTGGATTATCTTAATTTTTTCATTTGGTTGATGTTTCAGTAGGCTCAGTACTGAGGCCAGTTTGAACACTGTACAAATCATGTAGTCATCAAGAAATTTAGTTTTCTCTTCAGTAACTCCGGGAAGGTTTATTAGCATCTTGAGGGCAGGGCCTTGGTACAGGTATGCGTGGAGGTGATTTGGTAAGGGCCCTTTGGTAAGGGCGTGGGCTCAGATCCAACCTCCTGGCTACAAGCCCTGATCTCCTATGCACAGCAGGACCTAACTTGTCATTTGGCCTCTTGGAGAGTTTTTTGTCTTCTGTGACTTAGGGGTATGATAGCACCTACCTCACAGTTGCCCTGTGGTTTAAACCAGGCAGTGCAGGACTTACCAGGGCAGGCACCTGGTAACTACTCAGTAAACAGAGGAGATGGTGCCTTCTTGTGATTGGATGAATGTGTAGAGGGGTCAGAGGACCCGGGTGATTGAATCGGTTGCAACAAATAAGTTGTCACACTGAGCAGGGAATCAACATAGGAAAAGTGAGCAGCTGCCTAGCTCCCCTGGAAACGCTTTGTTTGGGTGGAAGTGGATCCACCAAGACTGCGCACATCCACGTTTAACGTACACACGGAGCTCTTGCCACAGGCAAGCAGAGTGACTTATCATCTATTGTACTGCTTCTGTCCTCTTCCTTCCTGAAATTCACTACATGCCAAGAATAGATGGTGTTCTCTGCACACCACTGTAAACTGCACATCCTCCCCCTGGGGAAGGGTTCAGCACTTCGAGTTCAGAGATCTTTCCGGTCCACTCATTGAAGAACAAGTGAGTGCTGGCGATTGAGAAGGGAATGGCAGTAATGGAAGGCAGTGGAGACTGGAAAGATTTTATCAATGAAGTAATTCAGCAAGTTGCCAAAGTTGGTAAACTGGTAAGCAGGCTTCATGGTGGGTGATGGAGAGTAGAACAGAAAAACACGAAATACACAAACTCCATGTGGACTGACTCTTAGGGATTCCAGACATTCAATAAGCACAGTCATGTTTTAATGAGTACATTAGGCTTAAGAAACCTTATTCATTAAATCAAGATTGAGAATCATAGTATATCAGCTTTTAAGTTGTTATATCATGAAATCATTTAAAAATGATACATATTTTACTTTAACTCAGACCATATAGTTGTGTGTTTGTTCACCTGCCCTTTGTCATAGGACTGATGCTTTTTCCTGGTATTTGGGTTACCTGGTTGCAGCTCTTGCTGATTTTGTTTGCCTGCATCATACTCACAGTGCATTGTGGAGGTCTTCAGAATTCAGTTCCAATTTTGTATTTACACCATGGTGTAATCTAAATGAAGAATCCCTCAGAAGTTTTACTGATTTTTTTTTCATAATCTTTAATGCCCCCACTTGACAGAGAAAAATTACTTTTATGAAGTCTTTCTGAAGCTTTACACTTAATTTTTTAAAAATCAGTTAATAATTTTAAGAGTTCACCTTTCGTTTTGCATGGGTACGCCATCAGCTTGCTCCTTATTTAAGTTACGTGACTGTAATAACAAGCAGGACATACTGAGAAGGGTTCTGAGGAAGCACAGACAGCCTTTGAGTACGAGCAAGGCTGTGGCAGGAGGCCATTCTGGCTGCAGACATCAGGCCCCATGGATCCCAGCCTTGAGTATTTACAGTGCTCCATTTCTTCTGGTGTCAGGAGAGCACCTACTGGGGAGACTTTTGTATTAAGTAAAAGATGGGCGTGCTTCTGTCCGCCCATGTGTGGCTGCCTTCTAAGATCCAGCACTTTGAAGTCCCTCACAGAGAAAACCCACTTAAGGGAGCATAACGTAATTCTCCTCATCAAGCTCCAATGTAAATTCCTTTTACTGTGTGTGCACTTCTTAGGAAAGAGTTTTACATCAAGGTCCAACAACTTAAAAACGGTTTTAAAATCAGCAAGCAAGAATTAAATCTGAAGCCACTGGTAATAATGTTTCATTCATTGTCTTCTCTCTGGCCCAGTCCACCCTACTGCTAAATCCAGGCATCAAAGAGAAGAGGAATATAAACTATCTCTGGTCCCAGCTGCTGGTTTGCTTTCCAGTCTGTGGCCCAGGTTGTTTTGCTGAGAAGGCTGGGTGATGGTGTCTTGGGACCTATGTGGCAGTTGTACCATGAATGGTCTGGGGATGCACTGTCATCTTTGTGTCCTCCTTCCTGGGACACCAAGATTATTAGAAGACCCCTGGGTCTGGTTGTCTGTCATGTGATCCGCAGCCAGCATGTAATGACAAAATGGTAGCATTCGGAAGAACCAAATGGTTGGAAGCGTGGAATGGTGTCCTTCCCCGGGGGTAACAGCTATGCCCCCTGAATCACATTGAATTATGTGTAACAGAAGGGGGTGGCGCAAAAGCAAAATATAAATAAGCAAACAGACAAAAACACAAAATTAGCCAGGCATCATGACACAGGCCTATATTCCCAGTGACTCTGAGGGTGAGGCAGAAGATTTGGAAATTTAAGGCCAGTCTGGACAATTTAGCAGGACCCTGTCTCAAAATAAAACTAAAAGGACTGAGGGTATGGCTCCGCGGTGAGTAGTTGTGTAGTATGTGAGAAGCTCTGGATTTGAACCCCAGATCTCCAGTACAAGAAAAGAGAGAAAGAGAGACCAAAAGAGAGAGTTATTGATTAATTAGTAGTCTGAATGCAGTACCTAAATGCCCAGAAAAGATTTAAACTTAAACTTCTTTTTGGCTATACAAATACCTATATTTAAATATGAATTATTTGGTTATACCCATATATACTTAATGTGAATAATCACATTCATTTTTTGTGTTTTTTACTTTTTTTGCTGAAACACTGAATAGGTTGCAACTTAGGCACTGGTAGTACATCACCATTTAAATTAATTTATGTTAATAAGTCAAAGCTTGGATATGCAAATAAAACAGTCTATATCTTTTGCTGCATTGGACACAGTGAAAGTTGTGATGCAGACTCATAACAGCCACACCTTTCCGAGCTGCCCATTGCCAAGAAACACCAGGAATAGTGTCTGGAGGAGTCACCAGCCCTTCAGCCATTGGTTTTCTGTCATTTTTTTCTTAAGAAAAAGAGAAATCTCAGCCCCACTATCCCACGAAGTAGTTGAGCTTCACTCCTGTGGCCTCCCTCAATGAAGGCAGCTTAGCAACACAAAGATGCGTTTTGTAAAACATACCTAAATCTGCTTGCAGAATGGAGTGATCATTCACTTTAACCTCCTTATACCTACTTAGTTTCCCAGCTAAGCCTCTGAGGAGCATAGGGAGCCTCCTGGGGATCTCTCCACTGGGTTTAGTTCTTCCTTCTTTGGTTCCAAAGTCCCTCCCTTAGCAGCATTTCGGCTGTGCCTGAGAAAGGCCCGTGTGCCTGCACTCTGTTCCCTGTGGAGTATTAATAAAGACTGACTGCATTTGAAACACATCCTTGTCAGTGTCGCTAATGTGCTGCAAATAATTGTAAGTCAGTGTTTGATGACTGGTGGCAAAAGCAGGGAAATATATATATATTTTTTTTATCAGCAGGATTCATGTTATAAATTAACAGTCTGAGCCAGGCTCCTGTAATCCCAGCACTTGGGAGGCTGAGACCAAAGGATAGCCACTAGTTGGAGGCTACATAGCAAGACTCTGTCTCAAAAAAATTAACAGTCTGGATCACATTTCTTCTTCCCCTTCTCCTCCTTTCCCTTCTTCTTCTTTTAACGTTTAGATAGAGTTGGTGGTTTATTACTTGCACATCAGGATTACAGAAGCCAGTTGAGTACTCACTATCTGCTTGGATTTACCATGCCCTGACATTAATTGCCAACTTCCCGTTTACCATTTAAAACTGCAAAAAGACAGAGAACTCCTTAACCTCCATACTTCCATCTGTATAGGGTGGATTGCGTAACCCTTTCTCAGAATGGATGATAATTGGTTGGTTCCTCTTCTCCCTGGGCCACCCTAGAACTGGGACGAAAAGAACCTGTGAGAATTCCTTTGAGCTTCTCAGACTATGGTATGCAGGGAAGGGGTGCCCTCCAGGAGCCACGGGCAGATGCTTCATCTGAGGTCCTCCTCTGGGCTGAGAGGAGTGATGCCTGAGACAGTCTGGCTGCTGTCACTTCATTTCTCAGCTCCTGACAGCTGGGTCATCTGGTTCCCAGGGTAAGCACTGGGTCACAGGGTCTGGGTGCAGAGTGCATGGGCAGGCAGCTGCATCCACCTGGTACTGGCCTCCTTTCACCTTTTGGAGAGAAGGAAACCCAAAGTCACGGTGCCGGATTATGGGCGAGGTCTCATTAGTGTGACCTCAAGTGACTTCCAGCCCCTTCAAGGGCTGACCTCTCCAGAAAGGGGCTGTGACTTCCTTTTTGGCTCACGTCATGACCCTTGGATAGAATTTCCTGGAATCCTTTCTATTTTCTCTGGGCTTTTCAGTTTTTTTCTAAGCAGACAGGGACTTGTTATTGAACCTCATATTGTCATAATGCCCAGGGGCAGCCTCTTCCCACCACGCAGTGTTCAGCTTGTGACAATAATCAATTAAGGCAAGAGTGATTAAATTAAAGATGGGCATTGATTTTGTATAATATCCAGATGACTCATTAACTGAATGGCTTTGACTTGACTGAAGCTGGTTAAGTTTTCTGGGCTTCACTGTGACAGTGGAGGGTTTCTCTAGGGGGGAGATGATGAGGAGTCTGTCTTGCCATGTGTGAAACCTCAACCCTACAATGGCCTGTTGGCAGCACCTCATGGCTGAGCTTGAGTACCAGTCCTGGATGTCTAGTGGCCCCTTAGTAGCCCCGATGCTGCCTTCATTACTGTTTGCACCTATGTACTTGGGCCACTGGAATCTGCCATCTTCCAGTCCCCTGTGTGGCAAACTGGATCCTGAGCTCTCCTCCCCTGTGCACACCCTGCAGTAGATCTGTCAGATTTCTTCAGACATTGCCTCAATTCACCCCTTTCCAGTCCCACTCTCATCAGTGCCAGAAGGAATGGAGGCCTTATCACCTCACCCTGGGGTCACTGTGGAAATAATAGTGAATTGTTTCCACTTCCAAACTTCATATCCAATCCATTTTGCACAATATTGAATTCAGGCCAACTTAACACTGTCCCCAAGAGTCTAAATTAGTGTGGCTATCCAGAGCTCCTGGGAACAGCAGTGGTAACTATTTGCATTTATTTTACTGACGTGATCATCTCCTTTAATCCTCACTCTCTGATGGGGCAGAAGTTGCTGCCCATTTCACAAAGGCACGAACTGAGAGAGTCAGGCGGTGCCAGAGAGGCACCAGCTCCACTCCGCTGTGCCCAGCGTCTCAGGGCCTCCCTCCTTGGACTTTACTCTCTCTGTCAGCCGTGCAGAGGCTGCAGACAGGTCTTTCCTGCTAAGGACGAGGGAATCTTGCCCTCCAGCCTCAGCAAATGGGTCATATGTAACATGAACCTGGAGAAATTATTTTAAACCGAAAGTGAGCCTCTAAACTAGGCCGCTGCTTCATGTTGCCAGTGACGGCAGAACCAAATTTAGTGTCACGGACAAGTCCACACTTACCAAATAGGGAAGCTCCCATTTCTTCAGCTCGCAGAGGGTGTGAGAAATGTTCATGTCCCTGCCACACCACCACAGGCGTCCCCATGGCCAGAGGCTGGAAGGTGTGGGCAGGAGGACCAAGGAAGATGACACTCAACTCTCAGACAGTGTCTGCAGGGAGGAATTCAGTGCAACGTGAGTGGTTTCTTGACCAGACAAAGTGAGCTAGGCAAGAAGGTCGCAGGAGCCTGCATCATGCAGTCTACTGGGCTACACCGCCCAATCCCTTCCTTAGCGTGCCACTTTGTTTTCCCCGCATCTTCACACTGAGATGGGGAAGAGGGGAGCCATGAGGAACAAGAGGGAGGGGCTTGCCCAGATGAGGCTGGGGTTCCAGTGTCACAGTACCTAGAGCCCATACCCTCGCAGGACACGTCATGGTGCTGACATATGTTTCCCATGGCTTCTTCCCTCCAACCGAAACAGCTGTCAGTTCTGTTCCCTGCTTACCTCTCGCCTTCTCAACATCGTAAAGAATCCACCAGCTACAAAGCAAAGATACCATATGTGAGATTGCATCCAGTTTCTGGCTTACGTTCTATTTGGTATGTGTGTTTGTATATATGTATGTATGTATTTGTGGACTAGGGGCATTCAAGGGTCATTCCAGTTCATAAAATGTATTGAGGGTGAGTAGTGAGTAGTTTTACAAGAAGGGCCTTACAGGCACCAAAAGCAGAAGATCCGAGTCCATGGAGAGAGCATGGTCAGCCTTGGCCCCAAGCACAGGCCTTCTGGGTGCTCTGGATTCTGCAGGAGCGGTAATGTCGGCACATTTCCCTGCAGCTTGTGTTTAAGAGCTGGGCAGAGGGCATCTCTGTGAGCCGCCGCTCTTTGGGAATCCCAGAGCACACTGGTCACATCTATGCACCTGGTGCAGGAACCTCATTGACAAAGACAGTGCCACATCATAGACCTCACACCTTCTGGAACTCCACTACAGAGGGACTGCTGTGGGACTGGCACCTTTGGTGGGATAAGCCCTGTTCCCCAGTGGACACCAGTTTTGCAAAGAACTCTTGGGACAGTCTGACTTTCTGGATAGAATAAAGTGATCTCCTTTGGACTACTACTTAAAATAAGGTCAATCTCAGTACAAAAATGAGTCATTTTAATATTCTTACTTAGATGTTAACCTCGAGGTGTTTAGGAGAGGGAAATAACATGGGAACACCTTAAGTAGGTACAGAGATGCCCTCGTGTTTACTTTGCCTAATGACATAATTTCAGCATACTGAGATTCCCCCCTCCCCAATTACTAGCTATTAGATGGTACTTTACGTGGTGTCATTTAATTTTCCACATAAGCCTGAAAGTTAAGAATGCTGTCTCCTTAGGGCTGAGGTGTAACTCAGAGGTAGAACACCTGCCTAGTCTATGTGAGAGGCCCTATTTCCAACCTGTCCAAAAAAAAATTCTTTTATGGATTAAGACACTGGGATTAAGGGGACTAAATGGGGTTTAGGAAAGTTCAGCAGGGATTGGGAAAGCTTAAATGACACCTGAAATCACCCGGCCAGATGAAGTCTAGCAGGAAATCTGAACCCAGGGCTTCTGCTCCTCAGAGCTCTGCCTCGCCCGGCTTTTCCATTTGCTGTTTTCTCCTGAGGGAGTCTTGCCATTCTTAACTGCCAGTGCCTGTGCAGGAACTGAAGGGAGACCTCATTACTCCCCACCAAAGACAAAAGAAAAAGGTGTTTGGTTGGTTTGATAGGGTAGAGACTTGAAATTTCAGCTTGAGAAATGCTAGCCTATAGTTAATAAATGAATAGACTAACAGATTGGGTTTTCCTTCAAAGAAAAAAACTATTCAGCATATATGTTGGAGGGACATAATTTGTGCAAACAAGTGCTTCCTATACTATAGTAATGGGGGCCAGAGGAGGGAGAAATCAGCGTTCAGGCCACCCCGCTGTGGGCTAACCCAGGGATGAAGGGGACTGCAGCTCCTGCAAGACTCCCAGGGGATGGCAGCTCTCACGTGTGTCTGCTGGGGCTGGGAGCAGGAGGAGGAGGCAGTGGGCGAGCCTGGATCTCACCTGCACTTCCAGGGACCCAGAAGATACGGAAAGAGGGAAACCCCTGGCGTGTTAAGGCAGATGTGATTAGGTAACACATCTGATAATGCAAGTTATTTTTTCTGGAACTAAAGGCTAAAAATAGTATCTGGCGTTTAAACATAATTGGTAAATTAACTGAATTTCTTTCTAGTTTAAAATAAAATCGCAGATTTGTGCTTCCACATTATTTGTGTCTATTTTCCACAACATTGTCTGATTCTGCTATTTTGAGTTTCCCTAGGGAATAGGTTCCCCAACTCACTCATCTGTTGAATGGTGTTTTATTCTTTGTATCTCAGTGCCTGGCGTAGTGAG
>PVJX010034579.1:0-10511 GCA_004027295.1 Dolichotis patagonum | reverse complement strand
CTATGTCAGCCAACAACGTGGACTAAAGGTGGGAGGAGTGTCCTCCAGGGGCTGAACTCCCTGACCTGGGGAGACAGATGGCACATGGGATCTTGGGGGAGGTGACAGCCACACAAAGGAAGCTGAAGTTCTGTGGTGGGTGGAAGGAATAGGGATCAAAGTGCTCAGAGGATGGGAGGCCTCAACAACTGAAAGAGGGCGACATCATTATCAAAGTGAGCACTGAGGTTAGGGATAACAGCAGTGGAGAGCCTAACCCATCGGGCGGTTTGGGAATCATTAATAGAACCGTGGAGTGGGGCAGGATAGATGGACAGCCAACAAGGATATAGCTCAGGTTATATTCAGCAAGAAAGGACAGGTGGTCACAAGAGCAACCATCCCCTCAAATTACAGTGCCCCACTCAGTTCCCATTCTGGGCTAGTTTTCATGCCAGAATCCATGCACTGGAGGAGAGGCTGGGTCCTAGGAAGGAAAAGGTGGCAAAACATTGGCACCAGCCTTTCCCCAAAGGGACCTTCCGTCATTTACTTGCTGGGCAGAAAGGCACACAGACATTTAGAGCCGCTGTCTTCAACCTTTGTGGCACGGGGGCCTGGTCTCATGGAAGGCACTTTTCCCACAGAAGTGGTGAGGATGTTTTGGGGATTAGATTCTCATAAAGAGGGCACACTCTGATTCCCTCGCATGCATAGTGCCCAGCAGGGTTTGTGCTTCTACCGAGAATCTAATGCTTCTAGGAGGATCTAATGCTGCCATTGGTTGAACAGGAGGTGCGAGCAATGTGAATACAGACGAAACTTCGCCTGCACACCTGTCCTTCTGTTGTGTGCCCAGGCTCTTAACAAGCCACAGACCAATACCTATCCATGGCTCTGAGGCTGGGGACCCTTGATTTAGAGGACTGTGGCATACAGGATCCAAAGTCACATTAGTACCCTTGCCTGGTGCACAGGTCTTTTAATGTGAAGGGGAGATGTTTCAGGTAATAATTGAGTCCCGGTCCACATTTTGTTTAGGTCGAGTGAGTCCAGAAAGCCACCAGTGGTCATTTCCCCTGTCTCTGAATGTACTGTGAGAATGGATGAAGTGAGTCGTTGGCTAGTGTGGTCAAGAGCTGTTGTTGCAGGGAAGGCCAAGTGGAAAAACTGCCTCCCTTCAGCAGGCCAGCGGAGAAGTCGGCACTGATATTGAAACCCAACTACAAATAGCACAGTTTGTTTATTTACATTTCCCCCCATAGTTCTGGAAATTGAACCTGGGACCTCTCACATGCTAAGGACCTGCTCTGCCATTGAACTAAATACCCCAGCCCCAAGAATGGCATATTTTCACATCATGTCTAAAGATCTAAAGAATGCAGCAGTACATAAAGTCCCCATCACATTCTCATGCAAATTGCAACCTGGCTTCAAAGTAGAGGACAGCTGCTGCCTGGTAACGGTAGATCATCACAATTGCAACTGAGAATTAACCTCAAATCAGTACTGTGCCAGATGTAGAATTTTGGCGAGGGTAAATCAACATGGTTCAAACCCGAGGAGGATGGCCGCTGAGTAGAAGATGCCTCCTTTCCTATCCTAGTGAGGAGGAAACAGCAGCACAGTTCACATCTGGGACAGACAACATGTCACTGACATCTTCCCTAGGGCTGATGATCTCTCTCCTCTGCTCAGTTATAAATAGCTTGGCTGTATAGTCCCTCCACAGACTCACCTTAATTCATTCACCTCACTGGGATCTCTTGTTAGACCAGAAAAGCAAGGGTGAATGAATTGCAGTATATCATAAAGGCATAAGGGACAAGCCCTGCAAAGAGCTAAAGACTCATTACAACAGTGACAGTTTTAGGTGTCCAGGGATCTGGGATGCAGACTGGCCTCAAACTCACAGTGCTCCTCCTGCCTCAGCCTTCTTTGTGCTGAGATTACAGGTATGTGCCACCATACCCAGCACACTACTGAATCTTGCTTCCCTTCCAATGAAGAGTAATGACAAGTGGACATCTCTGGGTTTGGGATAGGAAAGGAGACAAACATTTCCAGCAGTAGGACCAAGCTTACTGGGATGGGCAACACATGCCAGGCCAAACTTTAGAACCTCTGGACAGTGTCCATGGACTTCCCCAACCTCCTCTTGATGTAGGGACATTGATAGCACCTGTCCTATACCTGTTTCACCAATCATCTTGAGGGTCTAGGTAGGAGGGAGATGTGTCTGGATCTCACAGATCCAGAGAGACACTGCTCAAGGACGGTGCCTGGGAACCCACACGCGACTCAGAACTCTGGGCCTTAACCCCGAACTGGAGGCTGACATATGAGACACTGGAGGTCCAATGTGGGAAGGGCAAGTGTCCTTTCCATGCCTTGGGCTGTGAGCATTAAACTTATGTGTACCTGGGCCTGGGCAAAACGATGCCAAGATAGCTGGTAAAACGTAAACTGTGGGTATTTCTGTTAATATTCCCAGAAGAGATTAACATCTGAATCAGTAAATGGAGTCGAACAATCTCCCCTCACCAGTATGGGCAGGCATTATCCACCCCAGTGAGGGCCAGAATGGAACCAAAATGGAGAAAGAGTGGGTCCTGGCCCTTTGCATAGCTCCGTATGACTCTGGAGGGTCTCATGGAGCGGGGACAGCCACCTTTTCCTGTGCTTAGGTGTCAGAGCTCCTGATTCTCGAACCTCAGGACCTGGACTGAGTTCTATCATCAGCTTTCCTGAGTCTCGTTTATGGGACTTCATGGCTTCTACAATCACAGGAGCAATCCCATAAGAAATCTCCTATGCATTTCTCTCTCTTATATGTATTATTTCTATTTCTCTGGAGAACTCTGAATCATACAGGTCAATCTCAGCTCAGTGAGCTGGCCGGAGATCACAGCACTGTGTATATGTGAATATTCCAGCAGTGGCTGCCATAGTATTTCCTATCCCATCCATTCTTCTAGAACCTCACCATGTCTTGGGCAGGTGGTCCACTCTTGCATGGGCCCTTGTGACTGCCTCATTATTAGAGAATGACAGACGTGACACAGCTCCCATGAATGTCCCTATGCTTTTTCTCAGGGTGGCTGCCACTGAAGCCCACCGCCACAGTGCAGGACAACAGTGGCCTCTGGGAGACAGTACTTGGAGGTGTTCTGGCTGGCAGCCCTAGCTGAGGTTCTTAATGCCCCCAGACATCCACAGCCACACATGCAAACGTATGGGCCTTCTGTTAATTCCAGGCTCTGCTTGGTCTCTACCAATGCCAGTGGACATGAGCTGTTCCCACTGACCCCTGCCAAAGGCGTAGATTTGGGACAACTCTGAAAGACGAGCCCAGTCCCAGAGTTTCCAGTGGAGACTGAGGAGGAGTGGTCAGTGCCAAAGGTGTTCCTCTGGGAGAGGGCACCGTGAGCACAGTTTTCAATGTCTTGGGTGTTGGTGATCCAACCTGGAAAGAAAAGAGAATGGGAAAGAGAGTGTGAGGCCAAGCTCCAGTGACTCCGTCACCCAGAGGGCTGGTGGGGAAAGAGGAGCCACAGAGACGAGGGAAGAGGTCAGGAGCGTATGGTGCTGCAGAAGCTGAGTCAGGAGGAGCTGCAGAGGGCTGCGAAGCTGGACAAGGGGATGCAAAAGTGTCTGTGCAACTTGACCCTGGACGTCAGGTTGCCACGTCAGTACAGAGCAGGGCCAAGGCCAGGGGAGAGCGAGGGCTCAGACGGCTGGGAGGTGGAGGCCATGCAATGTTGAGTGAAGGTGGCGGGCAGCCTCCTGGGAGGGCAGTGCCCTGCTTCTGTTGCCGTAGAGAAGCAGGACACAGATGCAGGCAGATCTGTGTGGAAGCAGATGCAAGACACAGATGCAGGCAGATGCAGGACACAGATGTACAGGCAGATGTGTGCAGACTGAGACATTTCAGAGGGACAGCAACACTGTAAAGGATTCCAAGGCCAACACCTATGTCTAGAAGGTCAGTCAACAAACTCACACAGGAAGTCCTGACCTTCCCTTCCCCAGAGCTCCTGCTGTCTTCTCTCTGCTCATTTCCTGTTGTGAGGGTCTCCTGGCTCGTCTGCCCAGCAGAGCTGGTTGCACCCCCTAAGTCCTTTGTTCTTTGTGATCTTGGCAGATCTAGGAAGCGTGAGGGCCTTAACAGAAGCTCACTCGCCATCTGCTGCAGGGAGCAGGTCAGTCTCAGCTCAGAATGAGACGCTGAGGGCCACCCCACTGGAAAGCAGTACCATGCCCCAGTGAGCTGGCCGGAGAGCAGAGCACTGACAGGAGAGAGAACATTCTAGCAGGTATCCCGGCCAGTGGGGGACAGCTGCTGAGAATGAGTACGAACTACAGGTTTCCTGGTGCTGTGCGCTCAATATAGCCTGAGCCCTGGAATTCACATGGAGGGAGAGGAGGAGAAGAGTAATCCCCAGAGAAATGTGCTCAGGGCATTGAGAGGGCAGGATCCTAACAGCGGCATTCAGAGGACGGCCTTCAGGAGGTGATTCGCATTAGGTCCGTCCAGAAGAACCCCCGTGCCACCTCCAGGCTGCCAGCTCCAAGACCCTCACCACAGGTAGCCCCTCAACTGTGGCCTCTCAAGACTGTGAGTAAAACATATCCCTCTGTAAAGTCACCTGCTGCAGGTAACTCATAGAGCAATGAAAAATGGGGCATTATACCCAGCGACCAGGGGCCTGTGGACAGTCTACTTTCTATTAAATTGTTTTTATTCAGCACCACTGCCACCCTAATAGGGGACTTCTCGAAGTCCTTGGGGGTTGGGAACCCTTGAGGCTTTCTTCTGATAGCACGAGATGGGGTGCCCCTCCCGCACCCCAGCTGTGACATCCCTGCTCCAGGTGAGGCCTAGATGGGGTCCAAATGGCTGCGACTCTCCTAGTTATGAAGCTGTGGTGCCTCTGTTGTATCCCCAGTCCTGGGAGGTGGATTCCACTCATCTCAGGCCTACTGGAGGAGGGAAGCTGGCAGGGTGGGCTAACCATCGGGAAGCCTAGGCAGAGGAGTGGGCACCGCTGTGGCAGGCCAGGGCCTGTCCCCTGTTGGAGGAACTCCAGCAGGTGTCGCTCACACCCCCGGAGCACGGGCTGCTCCGCCAGCGAGGTGGCGACTCCGTGCAGGAGGCACGGATGTGCGGTTCAGTTGCAAGACTTTTGCGCCTCATCCAGGGACAAGGCCTGGCACTGAGTGATTTGTCACCACTCGCTCAGGGACAGGCAGCTACCTGCCAGAACTGCATTGGCCCATGACCTTTCATTCAGGCTGCAGCCAGCCCAGGTCCTTGCAGGCCGGGCAACCCCGCAGCAGGGAGGGACCCAGGCACCTCCTGTCAGCCGAGGACTGGCTTTAATTTTTTTACCTCACAGACAGCCCAAAAAGTGTTATGGAAAAACATTTTATTACACATGTTCAACTTGCTTCCAATGAAATGATTAATTTTTCATGTATAATGGCATCCAATGTTGGTCTTTTTTTTCCTTTCAAAACCAGCACCAAAAAGTAAAAACAAAACAAAAATACCATGGGTACAGTACATAATGTCAGTTAACTAGTGGAAAATATATACATTTGACTCTGCAATGGAGAGAGGGAGAGAGCAACCACATTATTGGCACCGAGGATCTTTTTCTGTCTTCTGATGATAGCAACCAAGAGGGATTCATTCGCACCAATTACAATAGCACCATAAGATCACAAGTGACACATCTGTGTGACCACGAAGGTACAGTACTGGAGTGACAGTGCAGGGTATCGTTAACACAGATATATCACAGAGTGGTAAGAATGTCACAATGGTGTCTGGCTGAGGTCATCAGCAGAAGCTGAGCTGGTGGCGGTCAGTGTGACAACACCAGCGCGAGCTAATGAAGCTGAGGAGTGGCTCGGGCTTTGGAGAGCCACGGGGTGTTTGACAACTGAATTGCAATCACTCTGAGAGTGTGGAGCTCCTGCTGGGGAGGGCACGTCAAGGCCCAGGGTACGTGCCCAGCGTGGGCACATCGTGCTCTTGCCCCGTTCAGCAGACCCCTGCAGAGCGAGCCAGGGAGGCCGCCACAGCTGCTCCAGCTCTGCTGCCTGGCCCCGAAACGCTACTGTCTCTTGGTGGACAAACAGCACATTTGGGGCTGGGAGAAACCCGACCTCCTCCAACTCCCTAGAATTTGAGTGTTTAGTAGAAGTGGCTTTGGGGAGTCTACTGGCCCCAGAGTGTCAGCCAGCAGGTTACCCTGCAGGTGGCTCCTCCGTCTCCATCCTGACATTCTTTCAGCTTATTCCACAGAGCACCCAGAGAGTGTTCTCAACACTCATCAAGTGGAACCAAATAAATTCCCTGCCATCCCTCCCACTTCTCAGCTATGGGATAGTAAACATTAACAAACTAAAGAGCACCAATGAATCAGGAAGCACTTGGAGACTATCCCATGGAATCGGCCTAAGGACGCCTGTCTGAAACCAGGGAGGAGGAGGTGCGTTTCTCCAGGTAAAAGTTCTCAGACCAAAAGCACCCGTGAAATGCCCGCCAGGTGGGGGCGCAAAACAGGCCTCCAGGGTTCCCACTCCCACCTGGCCAGGCTTCCTGGACAGCCTGTGTCCCGCCATCTGCTGCACTCTCCAAGAGGCCACTCTGGTCATTTCTCTGGCCGCCTGGAGATGGAAGAGATCTGGGACAAGGGGACTGTGAGAATGAACTTCTTGTCTTCTGAGCACCATCCTTGCCTCACTGAGAAAATGGGTCACTAGTGACAACCACGAGAACAGGGGCCATGAGGTCGGGGCTGGGGGAAGCCACTGTGTGTGTGCAGCCATTCCAGCCGGGCAGTATCTCCCCACTGACCCACCAGGCAGAGGAAGCCCGCCTGGCAGCACACAGGCCTTCCCCTGCAGATCCCAGGCCTGAGCTGTGTCCTCAGAGTTTCAGATAAAAGGCCAAGGTCCTTGATAAGCTACTGGGCTGTGACTCAGTGTCTGAGGTGCAAAGCTTTGTGGTGTGATGGCTGGGGTAGCTGTCCCCCAAGACAGAGCACAGGGGCTGCTTTCCTTCCGAACAGAGCTGTGCTGACCTCACCTGTGTTAGGAAGCAGTCCTGTCACAATAAGCTCGTCTCCTTCCACAGAACCCTGAGGAGAGGCTCTTCTTTCCCTGTGTAGTTAGTGGACAGGAGAGTTTTGAAAAGCAGATGCCTCCCCAGACCTTCTGGAATGCTCTACCACAGGCATGGTGTAGACACCTATGCGGTGCTGGCATTCTCCTTAGTCTATGCGGATTTAAATTCTCAGGGCTAAGATTTGCAAGGCAAGACCCAGAATTTGGGAAATCTATGTATGTTCTTTCGGGTGGGCAGAGAGGCCAATACTGTTGTCAGAAAGGTAGATTAAAAGGAATGTCAGCTCTGGGAGGCCAGCCCTGTCCAGAGATGCCTGCCGCCATCTCTCCTTCTACCCAGGAACTGCTGGCTTTCAGAATAAAGCCTCTTCTGACTTACCAGGTCTTGTTTTCAGGACGTGCTCCCAGGGCAGGAGGCCCAAACTGTCTACCAGAGGGGTTCCCCTTGGAGGCACTCGAATCTTAGAAACTACAATTACTTTGTGAATCATGCCTACCTTTTCCTTGCTGCAGAAAGCCATCCAATGGCCGTTAACAATATATTAAGTACTAAGGGCACTGTTAAGTCCACTCTCGAGTTCTAAGCAGTTGGATTCGTGGGGCGTCCTTAGGGGAGTGTGCTCTGGGAGGCCTGGCTGCAGGGCTGGTGTGCTCTCCACTCACTAAATGCCAGGCTTCAGACCTCCAGTCTGGCTGTGACGCTACTACTGGGCCAGGCGTCATGAGCTGGGTGGTGCAGGTGGCTGGCGCAGCTTGTCCGCATAGAAGTCCCTGCAGGTCTGGCAGCAGCGCTGGTACCACCGCATGTCCTGGCAGAGGTTCTTTTCTCGGATGACCCGGCAATACACTGTCCACTGGTCCCGTGTGCATTTGTAGGTGAGCGCAGCTAAGGGAACAGCAGAAAGGGGATGCTTGGGTTAGGGAAAGCAGGAGCATGTCACCATGCATGCACAGAGGTGCCTAAGGTCTGACAGTCTGGGGCTTCCCAGGCAGGGCCAACATCAATGCTACTTCCTGGGCCAGGGGTTGTACCCCTGTCCGAACTAACTGATGGTCGGACCCATTTGTCCCCCACCACCCGAGTTCCTGAGCTCTGAGAACAATCACAGCCCATTCCTGCATCCTGCACCCCTCAGCCTGAGCCTGGGAACAATGCCACAGCCACATCCTTAGCCATTCTTGCCCCTCCAGTCTCACGGTTCCCCCTTTCACATCACCCCACCTAAGCCCCCAAACCTGTCCATCAAAGTCTCAGCTCAGTAAACCAGGCTGGGACTCTCCTTTGGAGTTTCTCTAGGAGGCACTGTCTGGCACCCCCAAATTCATGCTGGTCTTTAGCAGGTCATTACTGTTTACCTTACATCTGGGAGGTGGTGGGCTAGAGCCCTCTGCTCCAGTGTGCGGCTCCCGCCTCGATCCCTTCCAGGAGACAAGAACCAGTGACCTCACCGCCTCCTGCCCACCTGAGGCTTCTTCCCAGCATCTCTGCCTGAACCCTACCGATTGCGTGGGAAGATCTGCCTCCGCCCTCATAGAGGCCCTCTCCCCCGACAGATGCCTCCTCAGTAACTTGGTCTCCAATCCTGTTTTAAGCCAGAACACCTCATCCTTTCCTGTAACGTGACTAGGTCATATGACAAACTCAATAATGGCTCTCTTTGGCCAGCACACAGTTTGTTCAGTTTTCAGAGCCTCTCTGACCTTGACTGCTTTCTCCAGAGCTCAAACAGGAAGAGGTCCCCTCTGGTCAGGCCTTTGCTGCCCTCTGCGCTTGCGTCATGCTTTATTCATTCTGCTCTACCTGACGACAGCCTTCAGCCCGGACTCTCCTGATGGAAAACACTTCTATTCCACAAGCCAACCTCCTCCCCGCTCTCTGCCCATGACTAGTCCTCTTCCTGACAGATCACCCCTGCTGAGACCACTAAGTCCCCCAACCCCTCAGCCCTTTGGCAAGATGTTGCTGGCATTAGCGCCCACATCATGTTCTCCTTCTCCAACCTCTCCCAACTAAAAACTTGCCTTTTACTCAAACCTCTTATGTTGCATTAACAATTCACTCATCTCACTAGCCCCTTGGACCTCACCTGACGCGATATTCATATCATCCTCATCACCACTGTCCCCGATTACAGACAGCAACTTTGGATAATGAACACCTACCTGTACAGCCGATGAGGTCCATACCCAAAATAATCAGACCTCAAGACAATTCCTAGACAGGACCCTAGATGGAGCCACCAGCCTAGTCACAGAGACCAGAAAACACCCAAAACTTTACCCAATATATTCTCACTGGTCTAAACAGAGCCCCCATTAAATCAACTTTGACAAACTTGAGAGAGTGCTCAAAAGTCCAGCCCAATTTATGGCCAGCCTAACAAAAGATGTCCAGGACTATACTAGCCTAGATTCCTCCTCACCGGAGGGCAACTCTTTCTCAAGACTTGATTTCTCAGTCTGCCCCACAAATTAGAGCTGAACTCAGAATTCAAGGGTGGTCCTCAGTCTATCAAGGGTGACAGCGTGACAGAGAAGCCCCCAGTGAATGTGCCCTCCAGTTTAAGACACTGTAGCCAGGCCAATCACCCAAACGAAACTCCCTAGGCCTTGCTTTCCATGTGGCAGAAGAGGGCGCTGGGCTAAGCAATGCCCATATCCCCAAACTCTGTCCATTAAGCACTTTAACGGGCTACTGGAAGATGGACTGTGCCCACTCTGAAGTGAGGATGAGGCTGTCCACTCCCACACTTGGCCCTGCCGACTTTAGCTAAAGCCTGAAGGGCTCCCACAGCCTGTCACCCTACGAGCTCTTGGGGTAACTCTTCTGGTCGAGGGTCAGTCTATCTCCTTTCTCCCCACGCTGCAGCAACTTGCTCCTCTCTGTCGATATTCTTGGGACCTGCACTATAATAACAGCAGGGGGAGTGGATGATCAGCCTTTCCCTTCCTACGCAACAGCACCTTTAAATTGCTCTCCTGTCCACTCTTGGCGACTCCCCAGCGCCCCACTCCCCAAAGGAGACCTCCTTCTCAAGCTCTGGGCAACAATTCCCCAAAGCCTCTCTGCTTCCTCTCACAGCCCACCCTTCCTCCTCTCACAGCCCACCCCTCCGTACTCCCTCCTCCAATCCCTCCCCTCCACCCCAACCCCCAAGACCTTCTCACTGTCACTCACACTAGCCCCTCCTGCGGCCTGCCACTCACCTCCCAGGGCAGCCCCACTCCTTCCACCAGGCTCTCAGTCATGGTCCTGACTTGATTCCACCTCTCCACAAGGTATCTTAGTCTGTAGCCTCCCTCCCCAGGCGTCACTCACCTGATAAAAACCCCACCCCACAGCCAGCTAACACGGGGCTCACAGATAAAAGCTCTTTCTGTAGGTAAAAATGGCC
>PVJX010034578.1:0-18840 GCA_004027295.1 Dolichotis patagonum | reverse complement strand
CTGTTGGTGGGAGCGTAGACTGGTGCAACCACTGTGGAGGTCAGTCTGGAGATTCCTCAAAAAGCTGGGTTTGGAAGTCCCATTTGACCCAGCTATTCCGCTTCCAGGCATATTTCCAGAAGAACTGAAAACATCATACCACAGTGATTTATGTGCACCCATGTTTATGGCAGCACAATTTGTAATAGCCAGATCTTGGAAACAACCTAAGTGCCCATCAACTGAGGAATGGATAAAAATGTTGTGGCATTTTTATACAATGGAGTACTACTCAGCTATAAAGAATGATCCCATCGAGATATTTATAAATAAATGGACACGACTTGAGACCATTCTCTTAAGTGAAATAAACCAAACTCACAAGGGTAAATAGCATATAATCTCCCTAATATGAGATTTAATAAGAGTATATAAGACTTTATGGTAAGCATGAGGCCCCATCTCATAGCTTCGAAGTCTTTCAAAGTTTTAAATCATCAGTTGGAATGGTGCTATCCTGTTTCGTTTGACTATATCATACGTGATGATATGAACAGCTGTTTTGAAGAAAACATCATGACAGGTATTGCTGATTTAATTTTATCCTTCTTAGAAGTCCTACCATGCTTTTTTTTGTTCTATTACCATTGGTTGTATCTACCACATTGTGTGTTATTGGAATTTGAATATGTGTGATAGTTCAAACAAATTTTTTTCTTTTTTATCAAAAATGAGATATTATAATACCCATTGGTCATTTTCTGTTATTCGGTTCAGAAAGCCCTGGAATTCTTTCACTATATGCATGCCTTTATACTATTGTGTTATGTTTGATATTATTGTAATTGAAACTATGCTCAACTATAGCAGAGTAAGAGATATGGTGTTAGATACTGTTGATGTCCAGGTGACTTAATGTAAAGTACTGTGTTGCCTATGTTGTCCTGTTCTGATCTGCTCTGTACTGCCCCCTTTTGTTTTATTCTCTTTTAAATTAAAAAAAAATAAAATAAAAATGAAATAAATTAAAAAGAAAAAAGAAAAACTCTAGGGCTGACTTGTAGATTTCAACCAATGTCCAAGGATCAGACTTGCTTTTGTTCAAACCACTTCAAATAACTATGGAGATATTATCACCCATAAAGTATACTATGTTTTACTCCTAAGCAGGAGTGAAGAATCTAAGTATCATGTGCAAGACTCAAAATGATACTTAGGACAGAACATGCAGAGTAAAAATAGTTTCCTTCCATAGCCAGGTAATATAAAGCTGACAATTGTAGTCCTGTGTTTATGGGATAAAAACAGTCCCTTTACAATAATTTTCCTGTAGATGAGAACATATGGATAATAACTCTTCTACTAACACTATGGTACACTAGTCTCTGTGTTTTTGGTGATTAAACATAATCCTGTGAATAAGATTAACTCACTTGTTGAGTGTTCATTTGCAGCATTCCTTTGTTGAGTCTTAGGAGCCCTGCACGACCTTGTGGGGCTTCCTGTGGTCCACTCTTCCCATAGCCTCGCTTTAAATTGTTCTGATACCCATCCCACTGATAGCCAGAGTAGTCCTGGGAAGCTCTGAACTGAGACTGTGTATAACTGCTGTTTGGAATGGCAGAGAGTGAAGGGTGTAACCATCATATCTTCCTCTGAATCCATTGATGGTACCCCAGTATACAATTCATCAGGCATCTAGTGCCATGAGAACCTCTATGGAACATACAATGACTATTTTAATAAGCCTGACTGCAATGTGGAAATCCCATGTTCTACTGAGGAGGCTGCTGGCGGTTACCAGTCACTTGATGGGGCTGGTCCTGGGAACCGTGGTAAATGCCAACCACTGTTTAAAGCTGTTCTTGCTGGAGCTCTCTCTGCTCCACTTGGTGAAGTTGATTGGAAAAGCTCTGGTTGTATCTGGACTGGTACTGGTTTTGCTGTTTTAAAGTTTCTGGTTCATAACAGGAGGGGCTGGGGCATTCATATGGAATACCATCTGCCTGGATTGGAATGGAGCTGCATTTACATTGATTCTGCTGCTATGTAAAGGTTTGCTCACCCCAGCCTAGAGTGCCTGAGGCTGAGAAGCAGTGGGAAAGGATAAGGATGCTGCAGTCTAGTCTGCATTTAGAGAAGTTGTTGCCTGACTCTGATCAACTGGTTCCTTTTGTGGCCACTGCTCTGTTGCACACAAAGGCTGGTACAAGGGTTGAGATGCTGTGTATACCTTACCCATTGATGAAACCAAGGGAACCTGTGTAGCTTCTAGCTGTACAGAAACTTGATTAGGCTGAGTGAGTCTAGGTTCAGAATGAACAGGAGGGCAGACCAGCTGGGGCATGTCCATGTTTTGTGCTGGACTCACAGATTGTGCAGATGCAATAGCAGCATCAAGAGTCCAATTTTCAAAATCCAACATTGAATCCTGTATGAAATTATAGGGCTCTTGCATTTATGCCATAAGATCTTGCACTAACTGTCTTCTCACAAGGGGACCTGCCTGAGCCACTGGAGTCAAAGGGTAGGGCTCTGGTACTGAAGGAGATGCAGCCTGAGGTTGCTGTTGGAGTGAATTTACTGCATCAGCCATTTCAACTGTCTACTCAGCTGCCTGCTCCTTTTCACCACTGCCGAACTGGTTTCTGCCATAAATTGTCTACTTATATACTCTGTTGATTCAACCGCCGTTCGCTCAGTGTATTCTTCTGCTGGCTCAGGTTCAGATTTGGTGACTTGGTCTTCCATTGTAGGCACCGAGGCTGCTCTCTCCTCCTCATGCAGCCCACTCTGGTGGTTGTGGGTCCTGTCAAAGAAGCTTGAAATTTGTTCAGTGATTTCCTTTACAGCCTTATAGGTTGTCCCACATCCAGATTTTTCCTTTCCTTCCAGCAAGAATTCTCATTCCATTTGCAAAAGATCTATCTCCTTATTTCCCATTATCTATCTTATATTTTATTCTTTTTTATATTTTGGGTTTTTCATATAGGGAAGTAGTATTCCATTGTGCACAAATAAATTTTCTTTTTCCATTCATTTGTTGATGCATATATAGAGTGCTTCCAAAATTTAGCTATTATGAACTGTACTGTTATTAATGTGTTTCTCTGTAATATGATATCTTTAACTCTTTCAGGAAGATACCTAGAAGGGAAAGAGTGGGTTAAATGGAATTTCTGATATTAGTTACTTTGAGGAATTTCCATAAGGATTTTCATAATGGTTGCTTTACATTCCCTCCAAAGTTTTGCTTTACATATCCTCCAATGATGTAGGATAACTTCAAATGTCATTCACATTATAATCTATTTAAGTATTCAGAAAAGTTATTCAATGGAGTGATTCATTCTGAAGATATTTTGTAGGTATCCTGTAATGAGCTAGACTTTCTTTCCAAATACATATGTAGAAACCCAAGTTTCAGTACATCAGAATGTGATGGTATTTAGAAATGAAGTGGGACCTTTTTATAAAGTTAATATGAGCTCACTGGGATGAGTCCTAATGCAGTATGACTGGTGTTCATATAAGGAGGGATGAGGACACGGATACACAGAGAGAAGACAAAGCTAAGAGACACCATTTATAAGATGAGGAGAAAATGCTTAGAAGAAAATCCCTATTAATGCCATGATCTCAGATTTCTACCATTCAGAACATTAACAAAATAAAATTCTGTTGTTTCAGCTATAAAATTCTGTTGTTTCTGCTACCAAGTCTGTGGTACTTTGTTGCGGAATACCTACTAAAGATGGAAATACTGCTGACTAGTTATTTAAGGCACTGGATTTTTAGTGTGAACAATATTGGAGTGAGACCTTTATGAGCATATTCTCCAAGGGCTGGACAAAATCTTTCATAAAGGAAACACACTGAAAAGAGAGGTCTTCAGGTGTGAATAGTCTGAGGTCTTTGTCTTCATAAGACTACAGTAGGAGCTGGGTTCAGGAAAACATACATAGAGGAAACAAAGAGGGGATCAAATATGTCAGGATTATACATAAATGCATCTGAGAATTTAATACGTGATAAAGTCTGCATGTCAATTCACTGAGTTTAACACGAGTGAGGACAGGTGTTGGGGAGGAAGGAAAACCAGGATAGGTTGGTGTTCTAGAATCCCACACAATGAAGTCATTGTCCAGTGGGTAGTAACAGTAGGTATTGTGCTGTGAAGAAACTGATCGTTAATTTAACAATGTGAAATCACTCCTGATCTTGTTAATGTAGTTGCTGACCATGTGTGGTCTATATTTTTTATGTAATGTCTGTGGATATGCAAAATGATACATCCACTGTGGGAGGCTCCTTTGGATTTTCTAAAATAGTTAAATATACAAAGCAGCAGTTCACCCTTAGCATTTGTCCAAAAGAATGATAAATGAAATAAATCTAGAGCAGAGAGTCAAATACCTCATTATCTAGCTTAAATACGAAACCTGAGAAAATTGAACTCGGAAAAGAAAGTAGATTGATGTTTTCAAGTCTAGGGGTGGGGAGGTGGAGAGGGAGGAATGGTGAGTTGTTGATCAAAGGTTACTAAGTTTCAGATAGAATAGATTTTGAAATTTATTTTACAGCAAGATTACTACAGTCAACAACAATCTATAAAATATTTCAAAATAATTATGAGAGGAAGTCTGGCATGTCTCATCACAGATGAAGTAGGTGATGGATATGGTCATTAATTTAGTTTAATCATGTTCCATTGAATACTCATAGAAAAACTTCATAACCAAGTAAATAGATACAATCATGCTTTCTGTATCAAAATGTTAAAAATATATTTTAATAAAATCTGTACACAAACATTTGTGACAGTTGTATTTACTACAGCCAAAATGAGAAAAACAAAATATTCTTTCTCTTCCGAGTAGTGAAATAAAGATGGCTCATTCATTTAATGAAATACTAGCCAGGAATTCTAAAACAGCATTTAGAAAGTATTGATAATGACAGCAACTACACTGTCTCTTGAAGATACTATGCTGTTAAAAAAAATAAACTCAATAGATTATATTCTGTTTGATTCTGTTTATACAATTTTGCTTTGTACCAATAATTGAACTCATAACCTCGTGCTTTCCAGGCAGGTGCTTGTGCTGCTGAGATGTAGCTCTGGCCCTTTATATAATATTTTTGATATGTTTATATATTTTTGATAGAGATGAGTCAAGTACAGGTCAGTGATGACCAGAGGTTTTGGACATGGGATGACAAGAGGTTCCTATAAAAGTCAGCACCTTAAAATTTTAGAAGGTAAAGTTACAGTTTAAAATCTTTGAATGTGGCAGTGGTTATTCGAATCTGTGTATGTAATAGAGTGTCTTGGGTTATGCATGAATGCATATCCTTAGATCCTAAAAAATAAATGTATAAATAAAAGCTGGTGAAATTAAAAATATCTCCTGGACACAAGACAGTAAACAACCTCCTACCCTGACACATTGTTGACCTAACTCTAGCTGGCAAAGATTATTTTCATTGGCTGAAAATTTAAAAAATTCAGATGTGCAGGCTGCTGGTAGACTGAAAACAGCTAGACCCAAGCCTCTCCCCATGAGGCAGTGCCACTTACGGACTGAGGGGAGAGAGAACAATGCTGCACCAGAAAACAAGCCCACTCTGGGAACCAGCACCAGGTATAGGCCATTGCCAGTCTGGGAACAGCTAGACATAAGCTGCTTCTGGTGCATGGGCTGGCAAACAAGAAGTACCAATCCACCACCCACACCACCCGACCAGCTTATTGGGAGAAACACATGCTATGATGATAGCTATCAGGTGAAATGTAATTGGATGCCTGTGGTGTTTGGTGTTTCGCTAACATCGCAGGTCTAGGGCCAGTGGTCTGGTCATAGTTTGAGGATATTGGTACCCAGTGTGGCAGCTAGGGGAGGATCTCTTTCTGAGGGTTTTAGCCATTGTTGATTCCCTATGGTCTTGTCTGGGAAGTCCTATATCATTTCCATTGTTTCGCTGGGCTGGTTTTTATTCTCTTTTGTTTTGTTTGTCCTGCAATGGCAGGAGAAGCTATTTCAAGGATGGCAAGATATATTATGTAGCAGTTTTGGATTTACTATTGGCTTGTATTGAAATCCTTTATTGCATTCATTGTTTTGTTTTTATTGTTTCTATTTTATTCTGCTCTGTTTGCCTTTTACTATGTCCTAAGTTATCTGTACAACATCAAAAGGCACTATGGTAGCTATTATTGATTTTGTAAAGTTTTGAAGTTCTATATCACTTCACTGGTTTGTTTTGATTGGTTTTATTCTGTTTTATCTTCTTTAAAATAAAATAAAAAATTCCACAACAGAAATTACTGTGTAAGGAAGAAAATATGATAAATTTATTTGTAAAGTCACAAGAACAGTGAGTTAGAAAGGGCTACTGTATGACCCATACTAGTCCCTCAAACTCTGTGATCACAAGAATGTATTTTTGGCAGGTCCTCAAAAGTAGGAAAAGTTGGGTCAGAGAGTGGTGGAAAAGACTGAAACACTGCTCCAGGAGACCAATGTCAGAACAGTACCTCATTGCTGTGGGATCTTGTTTTCCTAAAAGACCAGTTGATAGATGCATTCAGTCCCTAATGCCTGAATTACTCAGTTTTTCATCACTATAATGACATAACCAAGGCAAGCTAGTTCATAAAAAAGAGGCTTATTTAACTCACACTTCTGGAGGCTCAAACACTTGCATATGATGATGGCTTTCTTGCTGGACAGGTTTCACAAGGTTTAACAAGGCAAAGAGATAGGAAAGGTGATTTCATGCATAGCTTTTCTGGTATTCCTCTCTCTTCTTACAAAGCCAATAAGATTCAGTTATGAAGGATCAATCTTAATGTCTTCATCTAATCGTGATTGCCTTCTAAAGTCCCTGTCTCTAGACACCATAATTCAAATGTTACTACCCTCTTAATACTTCACAATGGTGATCAAATTTCAACACATGAATTCTTGAAGAAAACTCAAATCCTTTCCAAATCATAGTAACTCTGAAAATTACACATTCTCTACTGTGGAGCTTCTTGTCAGTTGAATCAACATTCCAGAGTTATAGTGTTTTTTTTTTTTCCAGAAAAGGATATATTTTTTTTATTCAAGTAGCTGCAAATAGGAAACCGGAGGGGGAGCCCCAGGCTGGGACGAATAATGGCCACCTCTCCCAACAGAACAGGGGAGCCAGTGGCCCCTACACCCTTCCACGGTCAACATGGGCCCCTCCTCACTCTGTGGCAGCATCCTAGGGGCAGCGCCCCACCTTCCCTGGGACTGGGGTGCTCTGCACCAGCCTGGGCGCCCCAGCCCCCGTTCCTGAGTCTTGGGGAGGGAACAGGGCAGAACAGGAGGCAATGAGGATGAATGTCTGGCGCTGGTGGCAGCAGCAATTCAAATGTCTAAGAGCGAAACACTGAACAAAACCCAATACAACTGTCCAGAGGTAGTTTGTGAAGAGGAAAAGATGGAACCAGAACCTTGGGGGTAGGAGGAGGGGGTGGGGCGGCAGGGTTGGGTCCCTGGATCAGCACCCCATGGGGTCAACAGCAGCAGCAGTAAAGCAGTAAGGTGGGCGAAAGCTTGGCCTTAGGCGGCTGCCACAGAGGACCTGGGCCTCACTTGGGCAGCAGGTGTCCTGCCAGCTGCACTCTTGGGTGTTGGGTGTGACGCGGAGCGGGGCCTCCGGCTCCTTGCTGTACCCCAGGAGGGTGTCCAACCTGGCAGTGGATTAGGAAGGCCATGGAAAGAACAGGTGGGTGAGCCCTATCTAAACTGGCTGGGGCACTTGAGGGGGCCAAGTCCCCCCACCCCCACTGGCCTCAGGGCTGCTGCCAGCACAATGGGGTGGGGTGCGTCAGAGTGAGATGGGGCTAGGGCCCCTTAAGGCCAGGGGAGCCCTCCCAGGCCCGTAGAGGGGAAGCCAGAGAGAGCAGTGAGGAACACAAGGGTCCCTTAAAGGAAGAGCCCGGAGCAGGGACCCCGGCAGGCGGGTGCAGGGAGGCGGGGTGCGGCTACAGGCGTCCTTAGCCTTGTCCAGAAGGGGGGCGGCTCCTTAGCCTTGTCCAGAAGGGGGGGCGGCGAGTGCAGGCAGGTCTGCGGCCCGCAGGCTGGTGTGCTGTGTAGTGTGCAGAAGGGGGCTGGGTGGCAGGCCTGAGGCGGGGGCGGGGGTGGGCGGGGGCGTGGGCTGAGCTGTCCAGCCCCAGAAGGCAGGCGGGCAGCCACAAGGTCACTGCTCCTCCTCTGCAGGGTCATTGCTCCTCCTCTGAGGACTCCTGCGAGATGCCCTCCTCCTCCTCCTCCACTTTCTCCAGTTTTTTGGGTCTGCACCATGATTTCCTCCCTGTAGCCGTGGTGGTTTTCCGGATCTTGTCAGCACCCTTGTTTTGGCTCTCCTTTGGTCGGCCCCCCGAGGTCTCTGAGATGTTGGCACTTCGCTGAACTCCTTCGGTGGCTCCTCGCTTCTCTGTGTCGTCATTCTCCTGCTTGGAAGCCAGGGGCTGGTTGGACTTTGAGCTGGACTCGCTCATCTTCCTTCTCTAGGGCAGCTGGAGCGCTGGCTGGGATGGCCTTCTTGGAGAAGCGCCAGCGCCAGAAATAGCCCCGCCTAGGAGTCCCGACCAGAAGAGCGCAGCCCCGGGTCAGGGGAGCTTAAAAAGAGCTTAAAAAGAGCGAGTTACTGTGTTTTAGTTACAGTGTTTTAGCTTTCTATTGGTAGGTTTCCAGTGGGAAATATCACGGCAGAAATCCATGTGTAGTGGAGCAAAGATGTTCAGTTCATAGCAGATAGGAAGCAGAGCATTGTAAACATTCTAGAGAGGAAGGGGTGACAGGCAACATATAGTATGCGAGGGTGTATTCTCATCACTCTCTCCTTTCTCTTTCTGCTTCCTGGCTACCATGTGGTGTACAGCTTTTGCCCACCATGCTGTTATATGTCATTTCTGCCTTGATGCCACCTGGATATGGACTGAATTGATTGAAACTGTAAGCCAAGAAACCTCTCTTCCTTTCAGTTATATGTGAAAAATATTTTGTCTCAGTGACAGGACAGTGACCACAACTACATTTCTTAGAATTCTTTTCCCTGTAAGTTTCTTGTTAAGGCAGGCATCACAATTTGGGAACTGGAAATGCACAGCAGCCTTGTTGTAGGCTGGTGGAAGAGCACTGAGATACTTGTGCATGTTGCTGCTTCCAAGGTAGCTATGCTGCTGTTGAAACAGAAATCAGACCTTAATTCCCTGGGATACTCCTTCAGCTTCTCTGACTGCTGGCTGGGGCATGCGTTTAGCTCCATGATGAAGGGAGCCAACTTCCCCTATAAGAAATCAGAGAGACTGACGGGAATACTAGCTAGTTTTAACAGGTTTTATTACATTTTCCTTGATTTAATTTGTCCTGTAGACATCAGGCTCCACATCAGAGAAACAGATAATAGCCTTTCATGGGCAAATTAACCAGAAAGTAAAATTGAGACTTTACCTCACACAATTATATATACATAATCTTCTAATGTGTAAATATGATACTTCTCTGACTACACCCTAATTTATACAGAATCACTTTGCAAAAAGATTGAAAAATCATGGATGCTATGTTGAAAGTTCTAGGAAGGACCATGTCCCTTCCATTCATTAGTGTGAAGTCCATTTTTGGGCTGTTATGCTTGAATTCATGTACAAAAATTCTCCACTGATGCCCCTGGGGAGATAAAGTAGAGATTTTTTTGATTGTTGTCTGGCATTTGGATCATACAACTTCATTGCTACCTGGTAATTGCTCTATCACACACAGGAGGGCAAGAGAATTCCAAAGACTAAGAAAACTCTCCAAAGCTTTAGAACTAGTACTCACACCAGGAGGATGGCTGACCTAATGGGCTAGAAATGATAGATGTGTCACCACAATGAAGGCAAACAAACACTTTTTATCACTTTGGGTACAGAAACCTATTCTCAATATTTATTTAAAGAATAAGTAAATGAATAAACAAGTTAATGCTAGATTTGACTAGTGGAAAATAAAAGCATGATAAGATTTCAGAACACATATTTATTGTGATGAAGAAAATCTCATTCATCAATAATCCTTTTTGAGGGTAGCTGTGTGTATTTAGAAGAATTACCTATGTGTGTCAAACAGTAGAAATTGACTAAAAAGCGTCTTTAAAGTGAGGCATGACTGTGGGTTTTCTGACCACCTGGAAGCATTTTGTTGCAGAGTGGGGAAGAGATATTTGTATAAGCTGAATTGGTCAACGGTATTGAGGAGGAGTGAGAGTAAAGTCTGATAACCACAGAGAACAGTGGTGTTTGTAGGGGAATTCTTGTGGAAAACTACAAAGTGGCATTTACAATATAAGTCTACAACTTATTCTCCACTGGGAGATAGTAGTTTGTTTACAAATGAAAACTTTTGTGTGAGAGGAGGCTGTGAGTGAAAGATGGAATTAGTGAACTAGAAGGATAACTGCTTTGTTACTAGAATCAAACAGTGTGGATACAAACACAGAAAGGCTGCCTTAGGGTCCGTGTTTTTGATGACCCTTTTGGATCCACCACCTATGACCACATGAGGTTCAGGGGGACATCTGGACACAAACCACAACATTCTACCCCTGTGCCCCAAAGACTCATGCGTATCTCTTTATGCAAAAGGATTTTAGTCCATCTCTGAAAGTTGACAAGGTCTCAACAGTTTCAGTATTGCTGAAAAGTCAAAATCCCAAATATCCTCTGAGATTTATGGCAAACTCTTAGCTGTGAGCCTCTGTACAAATGAAAAGAAATTTAAATACTTCCAACATTCAATGGCACAAGATAGATATTTCTGTTCTAAAAGTTACAAATGGAGATACAAATGAATGGAACCAAAACAAGTCCAAAATCCAGCAGGGCAAACAGTAAGTCCCATAGTTCCATGCATAGCATCTAAGGCAATCTGTAACAAGATGGGAAATCCAAAGGGCTTACATAGCTCCAACCTTATGGCTTGTCTCTCATAGCTTCTCTCTTGGGCCTGCTCTCCTCCCTCCTTGCATTCTTCCTCAGACAAACCACATTCCTGGCTTCTCCAAACTTCTGAGGTCTCCACTGAACCTTCAGATTCACACTACAGTTTCACATACTTCCCTCTCAGGGATACACTGCCTGGCCTCCCAGGCCTTCTGAAATCTGAGTGGAAGCCTTCAGTAATCCATAACTCTGACGCCAGGTCTGCCATCAGCTGGAGCAATAGCCAGGCTTTCCTCTCTCTTAGCGTTACGGGTTGAGCCTGGATTGCTGAGCACTCTGAATCCAATTCTGAGGAACAAATTCTCTAGGCTGTCACCATTCTGGAACTTGGCACTCTGGACTTTCTTCTTGAAGCAATGTCTTTCATTTTTGCAATTTTGAGGCTACTTTTGCTTCTTGTGATGCCCTCAGGCCATCTTTTCTATTCTCTTGTTTCTTCTCAGTGATCAAGGTTTCTTCTGCTTTATCTTTGAAATCCACATCTTTACTGGAGCTTCCTTTTGGCCAAACTTGCAATGTTTTAAATCAGTCTCCTGGGATCTTGATTCTCAACAAAGATCTGGCTAAAAGTCTCCAAGAGTAATTGTGTTGCTACCTCAACATTAGAATGCCTTGAAATTTCTTCTGCTATATATTAGTCTGCTGCTCTTTATCTCAGTTTCAGGCAAAGTCTCTGGATATGAGAAAAATGCAGTTAAACATTCTGCCAAGCTATAACACACACAATTTGGAGTTCAGTAGCCAGTGCAATTTCTCTTCCTATCAGAAACCTCCTGAATCTTGACTTGACAGGGTTTATGGCCTTCTGAGCCTAAGGAATTTTGGCACTACTTTTTCAGCTGGTATCTCTGAACTTTTCTAGACACTTTGCACAAATCATTCCCAAAGGCTCCTGAACCACATGGTCAGGAAATTCACAGCAATGACTCCATTTCTGTTACCAAATTCTATTTTAGTTACTTGTCTCATCACTGAAACGAAATACCCAACTTCCAAAGTTAAAGGAGGAAGGCTTTATTTAGCTTAGAGCTCACTACTCTGGGGAAAATTTTTCTCTCAGGAAGAGGAATTCATAAAGACATCCAAGTGGTTGCAGCATCCCCATGACCAATAGGAGTACTCTGTCTACAGAAGAAAAGGTGGTCTTATTTAGATGCCTCAGGGAATCCAAACTGCAAGACAGTTTGAGGACAGCTGGGCCTGTTGAGCTCGAAATGACTCAGTATGACATTTCTTGAAAAAAAGAGCATGCTTCACCTGCAGGAAATCTCCCAGAGACCAGCATCTCGGCCTGACTCTTTGGGACCGGGAACCTCCCCGAGACCTGCAGAGTAGCCTGCGCTGTTTTGATTGGAAACTTTGCAGAGACCCGCATCTCAGCCTGACTGTTTGGGACTGGTAGACAGGCCCTTCATCCGCAGGGAACTTCCTGGAGACCAGCATCTTGGCCAGGTCTGTTTGGGGCCCATAGCCCCGCCCTTCACCTGCAGGAAATCTGCCAGAGACCAGCATCTCGGCCTGACTCTTTGGGACCGAGAACCTCCCGGAGACCCGCAGAGTGGCTTGCGCTGTTTGGATTGGGAACTTTGTGGAGACAGGCCTCTTGGCCATGTCTGTTTGAGACCAGGAACTTTGTAGAAACCAGCATTTTGGCCTGACTGTTTGGGACCTGTAGGCCCACCCTTCATCTGCAGGGAACCTCCTGGGGACCTGCCTGGGAAAAAATACGGTGGCCTGGCCTGTGGGAGATTCCACAGGCTCCAGGTTGACCACGCCCAGCATCCGCCTTACAACTTAGGGAGCCAGGAGCCCACAAAGGGGAGTTAGGACCCTGTGAGGAAGCCAAGAGCCTGAGGGGGAGCCACTGCCCCTCCAGGAACTGAGGGTGCAAGAGGTAATTCACCACACATGCAGAGAAAGCATTGGAACACTGCTCAAAGCAAGGAAATATAGAAAAATGACAAAAGGAAAGACCAAAACCCAGGCTCAAAGCTCTAGCCCTCCCCAAGAGAGCTTAGAAGACATGTACATAGAAGAAAAAAGAAGCTATACACCTGAAATGTCTGAAATGATATCAAATGAAATAAATATGCAAATAGGGAAAGCTACAGAGAAATTCAAATCAGAAATACTTGCCCAGGTAAAAGAAGAATTGTTAAAAACAGTGAAAGAAATAGTGAATGCATCTAGTGAAAACACAGCTAAAAAGTTAGAGGAACAAAGCAAACAGATAGAATCCCTAAATGAACACTATATGAAGCAAACAGAATACATAAAACAGACTGAAAGAGATATATAGGAAATCAAAAATGCTATTGAAAGCTGCCAAAACCGCCTCAATAAAAGTGAAGATAGAATTTCAGACCTCGAAGATAAGATTGCAGTCAGTGAGCAGGAAAGACAAGATCTTTTAAAAATAACAAAGAATCAGGAAATAACAATTCAACACCTGCAAGATGATGCAAAGAAAAATAACATAAGATGAATAGGGATAAATGAAAAAGAAGGGGATAGCCCAAATGATATCAAGAGGATATTTACAGAAGTAATAGCTGAAAACTTCCCAACATGAGAAGAGAAACTGACATCTGGATAAGTGAAGCATATAGAACCCCAAACAGCCGTAACTAAAATAAAACTACACCTAGACACATAATAATCACCATCCCAGAAATCCAACATAAGAATACAATACTAAATTAAGTCCTTGCCTACAAAGAACAGTCCAGGCCCAGATGGATTCACTGCAGAATTCTACAAGAAATGCAAAGAAGACTTAATTCCAACACTCCTGAAACTCTTCAGTGAAATTGAAAGGGAAGCAATTCTTCCTAAATCATTCCTGGAAGCAAATATCAGTCCAGTACCAAAACCAGAGAAAGACTCAACTAAAAAAACAGAACTATAGGTCAATCTCCCTAATCAACATAGATGCAAAAATTCTTAATGTATCATCCCTCAGACAAAGGACTTTTGTCTAGAACTTATAAAGAATTAAAAAAATCAGACCCTCGAAATTCAAAGACCCGATCCAAAAATGGGCATCTGAAATGCATACACAGTTCTCAGATGAAGAAATATGAATGGCAAATAAATACATGAAGAAATGTTCATCATCATTAGTCATGAGAGAAATGCAAATTAAAACCACACTGAGATTCCATCTCACTCCAGAAAGACTGGCCAAGAGAGAAAACACTACCAGCAACAATGTTGGAGAGGCTGTGGGGAAAAAGGAAGTCTTCTGCACTGTTGGTGGGAGTGTAGACTGGTGCAACGACTGTGGAGGTCAGTCGGGAGATTCCTCAAAAAGCTGGGTTTAGAAGTCCCATTTGACCCAGCTATTCCGCTTCTAGGCATATTCCCAGAAGAACTGAAAACATCATACCACAGTGATATATGTGCACCCATGTTTATACAGCACAATTTGTAATAGCCAGATCTTGGAAACAACCTAAGTGCCCATCAACTGAGGAATGGATAAAAAAGTTGTGGCATTTTTATACAATGGAGTACTACTCAGCTATAAAGAATGATCACATTGAGATATTTATAAATAAATGGACACGACTTGAGACCATTCTCTTAAGCGAAATCAACCAAACTCACAAGGGTAAATACCATATAGTCTCCCTAGTATGAGAGTTGATAAGAGTATATAAGACTTTATGGTAAGCATGAGTCCCCATCTCATAGCTTTGAAGCCTTTCAATGTTTTCAATCATCAGTTGGAATGGTTTTATTCTGTTTTGTTTGATCATACCATGTGTGATGCTATGAACATCTGTTTTGAAGTAAACAAAACATTATGACAGCTATTGCTGATTTAATATCATCCCTCTTAGAAGTCCTACCATGCTTCTTTTGTTCTACTACCATTGGTTCTATCTATCACATTGTGTCTTATTGGGAGCTGAATATATGTGATAGTTTAAGCAAAAATTTTTTAATCAAAAATGAGATATTATAGTACCCATTGATCATTTTCTGTTATTCAGTTCAGAAAGCCCTGTAATTCTTTCACTCTATGCATGGCTTTATACTATTGTGTTATGTTTGATATTATTGTATTTGACACTATGCTCAACTATAACAGAGAAAGAGATATTGTGATAGCTACTGTTGATGTCCAGTTGTCTTAATGTAAAGTACTGTGTTGCCTATGTTGTCCTGTTCTGATCTGCTCTGTACTGCCTGCTTTTGTTTTATTCTCTTTCAAATAAAAAAAAAGAAAAAAGAGCACACTTTATATTGTGAGGTATTAGCGTTATATGTGGCACATTTTATTCTAATATTTCAGTGAATGAAGATTTTTAAAAAAATTTTATTTAAAGAGAAAACAAAACAAAATAAAACAGAAAAAAGGGTAGCAACAATACAAAATTCCAAGGAAAAAAATAAAAGAACAAAAAACACTAAGAAATCATTACTTGATAACTTACGTACTGTCACCTTGGAAATAGTTGTTCGATTTACAAAGTTAAAACATACAAAGTACACATTCAAACAATGAGACTGTTAATATTTCTGCTCCATGAATGAAGATTTGAATGAAGGTCTTTACAATAACAAATAATGTATGAAATAGAAAACACAAATGTAAATAAATGAAAGGAATTACAACACAAACCTATGTTAAGTAGAAAATTTCATTGTAATTGTTTTCAGCTATTTCTCAATGTATATGAAGAATTATTTATATGTGCTCATGTAACTTAAATTGACCATTGAAATGCCTTTGAACTGTGAGTTTTTTTTTGTGGGAGGAAGGTCTTGCTATTTAATTCAGGTTGGACTTGAATTCACTGTGTAGTTCAGGCTGGCTTCAAACTCACAGAGCTTTTCCTGATTCACCCTCCTGAGTGCCGGGATTACAGTCATGTGCCACCACACCTGGCTGAATTGAGGATTGACTATGGCTCTGCTCAGCACCTAGAAACATTTAGGTACACAGTGTTAGGTAGGGTTAAAGTTCTATCTCGATTGTTGAGCAGGAGAGAAGAAGAAGAAGTAAGCTGGGTGATGTTTGAGCAGAAGTGAAAAAAGGAGTTGAAATGTATCAATGTCCATAGAAGGCTATTAAGTGAGTGCTGTTGGGTGTATACTATAATCACACTATGTTCAATCTTGCTCTCTTCCATAAAGGCTGTGATGTTGATATGATAGGGAATATTGAGGGACCAAAAGGAAGAGGTTACTCCCAGATTTTGGACGCAGCAGGTTTTAAGAATTCTTGTAAATGGATGCCTTGGAACCTCCAGTCAAGGTTTATAAAACTTCTTGCTAAATAATAATTATAATGGTCCTCTACTTGAGCAAGAAAACTTATGCTCTAAGCAACTAGGAATATTATTCTCTTTTGTAAATACATTCCATTTTTTCAGGGTTTTTGATCAGCGTAGTGAATACTCTATAAAAGCAACATCAAAGAAAGAAATGTAAATAGGAAAACATAACTAATGGAGATGACATAACAAGTGACTCAGTAATAACATACATAGAAAAGCCAAGTATGAAGTATGAAGAAAACCAGATGGAGGGAATGAACTACATTTTTTATGTTATGAAGATTATCATCATGTCTTTCTGTATTTCGCTTGGAATCTCAAGGGTGTGATGTTCATGAATTCCTGTGCTGAGATTTTTTCCTTCTTGTGTCTTCTTGAGTTGAGGCACTTTGAGTCACCACTGTGAGATTAGAAGGCAAGAGAAGAAAGATTTGGGTATTTCCATTTTGTGGCTCTCTGCATGTGAGGCTTTGTGTTGGCAAAGGAAATGCATTTCCTACTGCCTGGGCTAGCCATCTTCCTTCTGCATCTCCATATGGGAACATATTCTTTGAAGTGACAGCCTTCCCACTATTTGTTTAAGGCAGGGGTGGAAATAGTGCTTCACTCTTCTGTGCCTAAAGGTCATAGTGGAATGAAACTAGAAGTGAGTAACAAAAACAAAACACCCCAACAACAAAACAAAATAAAACAAAACCCCCAGAAACTACACAAACATGTGAAGTTTAAAAGATGCATTATTGAAAATCAAGGGTTCACATAAGAAATCAGGAGAGAAATAAAAATGTTCTAAAAATCATATAACAGTACAACCATAACATGTAAATACATATGAGACAGAATGAAGGCAGTTATAAAAGGAAAGTTTATAGTTGTGGATATGCAAAAGAAAGGAATAGAGTGATCCCAAATAGTAATTAACCTAATGATGTATCACAAGATCCTAGAACAACAAGAGCAACTTAAGTCCAAAATTAATGGAAGGGAGAAATTATAATGGGAAAATTACTGAAACTGAGACTAAAAATCAATTAAGATCAATCAAAAAATGGATTCCTAGAAAGGATAAAGAAGATTAATAAACTTTCAGCAAAGCTTACCAAAAAGGAAAAGAAAAAAATGCATATCAATACAATTAGAAGTGTAAAGGGTGAAATCATGCCACCACCAAAATCCAGGTGATAATAATAAACTACTTCAGAAACTTATATTCCAAACCACTGGATAACCTAGGAGAAATAATCAACATAGTCAAGAGGATGGAGAACCCAGTAGAAATAGAGAAATTTCTAGACAAGTATAAATTACCAGAATTAAAACAAGAAGGTATAAAACTCTTAATAGACCAATAAGAGGCAATAATACAGAGGCAGTAAGAAAAATTCTAGCAACAAAGAAGGGCACAGTACCAGAATAGTACCAGAACTATAGAGAAGATGTAACACCAATACTCCTCAAGAATGACAACCTCTTTTAAAATGGTGGTGGAAAGGTGGTTATCCATATGCATAAAAATGAACCCAGATCCATATCACTTACTCCATACCAAAATAAAATAAAAATGCATCAAAGACCTAAAATTAAACCAGAATTAGTGTACACTGGAAGATAAAATAGGTAAATCTCTTGAAGGCATAAGCATAGGCAAGGATTTTCTGGAAAGGATTCTGTTTGCAAAAGAAATATTACCAAGAAGGAACAAATGGGATTATATCAAATTAGAAAGATTCTGGGTCTCTTTGGGACCCGAAAGTCTCGGACCCGTAGAGTGGCCTGGGCTGTTTGGACTGAAAGTCTGCGCAGACCTGCATCTCGGTGCGACTCTTTGGTACAGGTAGGCCCACCCTTCATCCGCAAGGAACTGCCTGGAGATCAGCATCTGGGCCGGGTCTGTTTGGGCCCAGAGCCCCACCCTTCACCCCCAGGAAGTCTCCCAGAAAGCAGCATCTCAGCCTGTCTCTTTGGGACCCGAACCGCTAGGACCCGCAGAGTGGCCTGGGCTGTTTGGATTGGGAATACTGTGGAGACTGGCATCTTGGCCAGGTCTGTTTGGGACCGGGAACTTTTCAGAAACCAACATTCTGGCCTGACTCTTTGGGACCTGTAGGCCCTTCACTTGCAGGGAACCTCCTGGAGACCTGCCTGGGACAAAGCACGGAGGCCTGGGCTGCCTGAGATTCCACAGGCTCCGGGGTGGCCACACCAAGCATTCGCCTTACAACTTTGGGAGCCAGCAGCCCACAGAGGGGAGTTAGGACCCTGTGAGGAAGCCAAGAGCCTGTGGGGGAGCCACTGCCCCTCCAGGAACTGAGGATGTAACAGGTAATTTGCCACATAAACAGAGAAAGCTTTGGAACACCACTCAAAGCAAGGAAATATAGAAAAATGACAAAAGGAAAGACCAAAAGGCAGGCTCAAAGCCCTAGCCCTCCCCAAGAAAGCTTAGAAGCTGTGTACATAGAAGAAAAAAGAAGCCATACACCTGAAATGTCTGAAATGATATCAAATGAAATAAATATGCAAATAGGGAAAGCTATGGAGAAATTCAAA